>JABWIB010001092.1:22400-63386 GCA_016617825.1 Platyplectrum ornatum
ATGGTCACCCAGCATGTAAGGGAGGGTCACATAGCATGTAGTGTAGGGTCACCCAGCATGTAAGGGAGGGTCACCGTAACATAGCATGTAGTGCAGGGTCACCCAGCATGTAAGGGAGGGTATCATAGCATGTGTAATGGACGGACACAGTAGCACAGCATGCAATGATCTGCCTACAAGGTGTGGGCGAAGCGGCACACGAGCCAGAGCAGACGACCTTTACACCACGTGTGTGACATGCAGCGCAGTCCCCGCTAATCCTCTCCCACTGGACACCATGCAGCGCCTCTTACCTGCACCAGGTGCCGGGGACGGCAGGCCAGAGTGGGGAAGTTCCCGCGGCCGTGGATGGGCACGCTCTCGCCAAGGATAGCATCCAGCCTGCGCACCTGCGGCCACGAGAGGACGCTGAAGCGCGGGGACAGCAGGGAGGTGTCTGCCGGCGTCTGAGAGGCCATGGTGGGTGCTCGAAGTCTCCGCGAGCCTGACGTTCAGCGACTGGCGTTTCTATTAGAAGTCCTCCCACGCACCGGCCAGTAGGTCACTTGGCAACCAAGGCTCCGCACAAGGAATACGAGAGGCTTCAGCAACAGGTCCCGCAACGCACACAGGGCACGCTGCAGCGGCGGAGGAGGAGGAGGAGGAGGAGGGAAGCGTGGGGTGTGAAAGAAGAAGGTGCTGGATAAAGGGAAGGACCAGGACACTCCGCTGCGGCTGTCACTGATCAGCGTGCACTAGTGGGGTGGGTCACACGCCTGCACACCGCTTAAGATGTTAATTCTGACAGCCGGAGCACCCACTAGGTAACTCCCCTTGGTTCCCTGCTTTTATATACGGCGTATATCTTCACGCTGATTGGCTGTGACACATATCACACATGTGCCTCCTCTTATTTCACGCCTGTCATTGGCCCAGAGTAACATAGTTTCTGCATGACCCGCCCAATCCAAGGTACGTCATGACGGACAGTAACGCACTACAATTTGGCAGCTGCCAGTGTTCCTTCAAGTCTATTGGCCGTTAGTGAGTCCCGCCCACTGGAAAGGAATCCCAGCGCTGATTGGTGGCTGGAAATGCTTGTTTCGTTTAAAGGGACCAGCAGACCTGTCATGGTTTCGTGCATCGTGGAGGTCAAGCTATAGTTATTCGCGACAGGCGGAGATACGTAAAGCGTCTGATTTGTGTAATATTAATTATTGTGGCGAGAGTTCTGTGAGAGGAGATTTTATTATATTTAAAATCAAGTTTAGAACAAGGACATTTTGTCCCCTGACCTCATGGATATCGCTTACTAGGAACAGAAATCAGTTCAGTTATTAATGCATAGAAGCCAACTGTCCCCTTCCTTGTGTAGGATATGTGGGGTCGTCTTGTGGTTCTCTATGACAGCATTCAGGTGGATGCTCCTCAGTGATCTTCTGTCATTATGTGGGGTATGGGGTAGGCGATAACATTTTTTCAAATATTACAAAATGTGTTGACACTAAATAAGCTTTGTTACTAACATTATAGCAACAAGTCACCCAGTCACATAATATAGTGATTCTGCACTACCACCACAGAAGAACCACATTTAAACAGTAAATATTTCCATAGCAATCTATATAATAGTCTCAAGTCAGCCGCAAGTACCTTAAGATAAAAATGTTTCAGATAATAGTCACCTTGAAAAAGGCTGCGACTGTAGCAGTAGTAATAGTAGGTGGTATAGCAGGCCGGTAAAACCACTGCCACTGTAGGTCTATATTATTCAAGAGTATTTTTGTGGTCCTTGACAATCCAGTGTTGCAGTTTCCAGGGCCATTATCGGGGTACAACCCCTTTGTTTTCAATTGTTTTAAGATGAAATAAAGGAGTGTCACTATATCTATATATCGAGAGGAGGTTTATTTCTACTCCACATATTTGGGAGCAGAAACGGATTACTCAGAGAATTGACTGTGGAGACTTCGGAGACCTTTCTTCTGGAGGATGCATCCAAGCAGACTGGTGGTTGGTGCATCAGAAGAGCATCATGATTGGCTCATTGAAGTGCATAAAAAATGAGCAGAAATTGCAAAAAGACACTATTTTGATATAAAAACAATATTGAACTATTTTGCTTTTTCTTGGCGAATCATCCTTGGATACTGCAGTGATTGGAGACATCAAGGCCTACATTCACTAAGCAGGGAGATTCAAAAGTGGGCATGTTGCCCATAGTGACCAATCAATTTCAAGATTTCATTTTACATACTGAGAATGTAAGCTAAAAACTAATTGGTTGCTATGGTCAACATCCCCAGTCTTCCTGCAGTGTCCCTGCTTAGTAAATTTAGGCCCAAGAGAGTGATATCTGTGAGAAAGAGGGGATGCACAGGTTGGTCTGAAGCTTGTACAGATCAATCAGGAATCTGTCCGCCAGTGTAATTAATGATCATTTGCTGACAGATTAGTTTATGATTTTAAGAAGTACAGGGCATATTGTACAGTCTTGGGGGGAAGGGAATTATTTGCCTCGTTGATCCCCCTTATACAACATCAATGTTGCAGCCTACCACTGCTCTAGACAATTCACCNTGATGATCCTCTGCAGAAGTTATCAGGATGACTACATAATGTGATGTATAATTGGCCTTACAAAATCTGTAGTGGATGGTTGACCTAAGTAGGACTAACATAAAGTGGATTGGGGTAGCCTGGATTTGTTTCTTTTATATTCATAATTCTGTTTATTATGAACACTAATACAAGAATCACATTATAAACTCAATTTAATAACCTGTGGGATTGGAAAAGTGGAGATGTTGCCCGTAGCAACCATTCAGAATCAAGTTCACAATTTGCAGTGTTTAATAAGATACTGACCTTGAATCTGATTACCGGCAATATTCCATGATGTTTGGCCATAATATGTGAGTGTGAGTATTTTCTCACACACTTTTATTCTGCACCCTTAAATATTTTAGCTTCCCCTTCCCATATTCTTTTTGTTATAGTAAATCTATCAAGCATTAGACATAATGACACAATATTACTTTTAGTACAGAGCTTGAAGTGTGTTCCTGTTCATACTAATTGGAAATCTAGGTATGAATTTAGGCATAGGGCCAATTTTTTAGGCATTTATAACTAAAGTGGGCTATACACTATAAGATAAATTGTTCCAATCTAATCATTTTTCAAGAGTGGGTAAAACCATGTTGAATTGCAGGGGAGGTAAAATGAATGTTAGTGTTTGCATGCAGGGAGAATACTTTATTGTTGCATGTTGCACACAGATACTGACCAGTGTTACTGTTTCACTGTTATTACACTTGTGCTGGAAACATCATCTCTCACATGTAATACTGATTGCAATTAATTCAATTTTCCTCCCCTGCAATTCAACATGGTTTTACCCACTCTTGAAAAATGCTTAGATTGGAACAATTTATCTTATAGTGTATGGCCAGCTTTAGTCAAGAGTTAACAAACTTCCAGAGTGCTATTGTGGATACTTTTTTTATTGAAAATGTAAAAAATTGCTACTATGTTTATATACCCCCTAACATTCTAAAAAATGAGGCCAACATAAAGTAGATGTCAGATTAAGACAATATATCAGTGGATTGATTCCATATTGTAATTACTGGTTAGTATCTGTGTAGTATCTGTGTTACAGGTAGAAAATTTAACATTGTGAAAATAGCGTTTTTCATGGAATTTGTGAATTAATAAGTAATAGAGGGTTTTCTAGAGGATTCTTTGAGCCATGTATTGAATTTTTTCCATATCCAACCATACACACGATTACTAGCAGGTTTTCTGGATGCTCAAGGTGTTCACTACTCCTGAAGGTATATTAAGCAATCTTATTATTATCATTATTATTATTACTACTAGTATTATTAATAATGCATATTTATTAATTATCATGGCATCTATTGCCATTGGTTGACCTACTCTGTTGAGGGACACAGAATACTGGTAATTTCTAATTCTTGTTGGTAGCTATCAGGTCAATTTCTGGAATACCGCATTTTGAGAACACTTGAGGGTTTTATTCACATTTGGATAGCTGGCCATACACTCCATACACGCAATAAATTGTTCCAAGAGTGGGCAAAACCATGTTGAATTGCAGGGGGGGTAAATGTCATTAGTTGGGATTGGGACAGGAGCAATGCCTCCGACTTGTGAAAATTGATCTTATAGCCTGCAAACGAGCTAAATCTGGAAATGAGTGATAGTATAGTGGACTGATTCCAGAGGGTTTGAGATGAATAACAACATATCATCAGCGAATAAAGAGAGCTTAAGTTCTGCTTCACCCATGCGTATGCCAGAAAACAGAAAAGAGGAGCGCAGTGCCACCGCCAGGGGCTCTAAAGCTACTGTATAGCAAATAGAAGTTGAGACAATGGGCAGCCCTGCCTGCTCCCCTTCTGAATAACAAAAGGGTCAGACAGAACCCCATTGACATGGATTTGAGTGTAGGGTTGGTGGTACAGAGCCTCAATCAGCAGTACGAATTAAACCGGGAATCCAAAGCGTGTCAGCGACTCCAGAAGATGATCCCAGGTGACCATGTCAAATGCTTTTTTTGCATCCAGAGATAAGAGAAGTGGCGAAACATGGTCACCTGAGATAGTCACCCGCCGAATCGCCGCCAGCACCTTTCGAACATTAACCACTGAGTGACAACCCCAGATAAGGCCCGTCTGGTCACCGTGTATGACAGCAGGAAGTATTGTTTTCAAACGATTGGCAAGGATTTTCGTAAATAATTTATAATCCTGATTAAGGAGAGATATAGGGCGATATGATGCTGGGAGCGAGGGATCATGTCCGGGCTTGGGAAGAAGTTTAAGCACTGCGGCGTTAAAATATAGGGGAAAATGTCGGGAATTCAGGTTATCATTAAAGAGACTTTGCAAAGTAACACCAATATCAGCCGTGAGAATTCGATAAAATTCCCCACCNAAGCCATCAGGGCCAAGTGATTTTAATGGTTTTAGGGACTTAATGGCATCCTGAATTTCCAAGAGTGTAATAGGGGCCATAAGGGCCTGGGCGTGGTCCGGGGATATTTGAGGCAGTGAGACCTCATTCCAAAATAGACGTTTGGTATCAAAATCAATAGGCTCCTGGGTATAGAGGGAAATATAAAATTCACACATTATGGAGACCAGATAGGTGCACTGGGGATCGCGCAGCGCAGAGATAACGACAGGGGGGTGGTCTCCCTGGAGGAGATCAGAAAGAAGGCTTCCCGATCTGTTGTCCCATTGGTAGAATTTAAAACGAGTGGCTGCTACCTTTCGGTCACTCAACCTACCTAGCACCCCTTCATAGTGTGTTCGTGCAGCATTATAGGAATGGAGCGAGGAAGGGGAAGGAGAAAGAGAGTGAGTGGTATGTAGCCATTAACTCCTGGTGGGTCGTTTTAAGGTCATTGACCATAGATTTCCTGTGTTGGGAAGTAAATGAGAGAATAGCACCCTTGACAACCACCTTAAATGTCTGCCATAAAAGTTGAGGATTAGACACAAAAATGTAACCCAGGAATGGCGGAGCACGTCACGGAAGGGGATGGAATTACTGAGGTAGGTTGGAAATCTCCACAGCCCCCTAGGTTTAGGAGCAGCGGAGAGAGCCAATCCCACCCACACAACTGCATGGTCAGATAAAATAATGGGTTCTATTTGGGATTGGGAAGCTAAAGGGAGTAACTTTTTAGAAATCAATATATAGTCCAAACGGGAAAGTGTGTGGAATGCAGCGGAAAGGCAGGTGTACATACGATCAGAGGGGTGACGTGTTCGNCAGACATCCACCAATAGAAGCTGAGAAGCCAGGCGTGGTATGCCAAAACGGGGCAGTTTACGAGAACTAGCAGAAATAAATTGTCGGTCTAGGACCGAAGACGCCACTTAAGTTAAAATCACCTCCCAAAACTAAATGTGCATCCATATACATTGACAACTTAGATACCATGAAAAAAAGCTAAACTGTAAACATTCGGAGTGCAAACATTACAAATAACGAGAAAAACACCAATAATAGTAAGTTCTAGCAACACAATGCGGCCATCAGGATCCGAAAAGAGCAATTTAACAGTGAGGGATGTTGCGCCTCAAAAGAACCGCCACTCCCCTCGCTCTAGAGGTGTAAGATGCTCAGGCCAACAAAATAAACCACCCTGCAGAGAGAAAATGGACATCTTCCTGAAGGAGGTGGGTTTCCTGCAGCATAACCAGGTCAGCCGAAAGACGGTTAAGGTGCACAAACATCCGCTTCCGCTTAACCAGTGAGCGAATACCCCCCACATTCCAAGACGCTAATTTAAACAGAGTTATAACATATTAAATATTGCTGCATTAATATCAGTAGGCCAAGACAATAACAATATAGGTAAGGCTTTCCAGGAAAAGGGGCCGATTGCCCTCTTACAGTGTTCGTCAAGCAATACAATTGAGACATGTAATACGGCACACAATATATGCATAAATATAAAAATCAGCAAGGTGGGACGAGGAACAACGCCTAATAAGCTCAATATTAGGCAAAAAACAAGGTCCAGCAAAAAAACAGGTACAAAGAAAAAAAAAAAAAGGGAAAAAGGAAAAAAATGAAAAAGGTAATGGAAAGTCATCGTAGACCACGCAGGAGTGCACGTGTGGCCCACTAACAAAAGCATACCGATTTCCAGGGAGGAACCAGAGAAATCAGCAACTGATCAGGTGATGTGCTCCCAAGCAATCTTCCCCAGACGTAAAGGTCAGCAGATGTGAAGGGGGTATCTCCAAGCATCAGTAAGAACTAAGTTCCAGGCAGGGGCTCGGTAGACAAAGTAAAACAAAAGGTGATCAGGTGATGTTGTCAGCAGGATCCAGATGGTGGGAAGTGAGAGCATCATCCGCTTTACGGAGCTCATCCAAAAACGCTTGGGCATCAGCGGGGTTAATGACTGGCCGCGGTTTAGCATTGGGATCATCCCTGGGGGGACCTATGCGGTGTGCTCTTTCAATCACCAGCGTAGCACATTCATCCGTGATTCTTAAAAGGGCAGGCAGCGTAGTAGTAAGGAAAGAATGGAGATCAGTGGAACGCAGGCTCTCAGACAAACCAATAATACGTAGATTGTTCCTGCGGGATCTGTTCTCAAGATCATCCAGTTTATTCCAGATTTGCTGATTAGATTTGTGCAGAAAAGACATGCGTGACTTAAGGGTGTCCACATCTTGAAACAGGTCCCCCCCACGGTCTGTTCAATAGAACAGAATAGAACCTTCAATAGAACCTCTTGGTTCATCAGTGTGAGCTGGTCTGTAACATTCTGGATGGCCTTATTAAATTGCAGGGTCTGTGCCTGGAACATAGGGCCAATAGTAGTGTTTATGGCCGTTCCTGTCCAGAAGTAACAGGAGCAGCAGCAGTTGTAGTGATGTGAGCCTGACTTGCAGAGGAGGTAGGAGGAGAAGAACTTGCCGATCGTTTGGCACTTACTATTCCCGCAGCGTGTGTAGCCGGCGCCGCCATCTTGGATGTGCTCCTCCCTCCCTGCTTCTGCAGTTTTGCGGGCATGTTAGAGGACAGAAACTGGTCCATGTAGTGGGGCCAGGTCAGGAGAGCTGGACTGACGGGTGGAGGCCCCCCGGGAGACGCTGATTCCACCGATATGAGGTCTTAAGGGGGAAGAAGCCGCGGAGCTGCAGCAGCCGGCGACCGTCTACATGGCAGCCGGAACTGGAAGTCTGATTCCAAGCTCTTAGAACATCTAGCTGAAGTGATGTGAGCTTTTACCCAAAGTACTGCTTTGATAGAGGCTGTGAGGAGATGAGGTTATAGAGCTAGATACAGGTGAGGTCGCTCCACAGGTTAATGCACAATGATTGCTTTTTGAAGAAGAATTAACTCCCAGTGCTTTAGCCATGTAGATCTTCTGGAGGAATTTGTAAGGCTAAAGATTTTTATACAAATTTCAAGACATCTAGAGGAAAATCACACAAGTTTTAAATTGCTCCAGGAGCAGATTATAAGAAGCACCATGTCAAATATCTCTATAAATGTGACTAAGCTGTACATTTAATGCGCTGGAAACAGGAACACCTTATTTACTGTAGCTATAGTAGTATATGCTTTTTTAAGAAATCAATCTGCCCTCAAATCAATTGGATTGTGAAAAAGAGCTGAATCATCCAGAGGAAAAAAGGTGCGTTTAGATAGTTTTGCTGGGTCAACCTTAGGTGGAGCATTCCATTTCTCAAATTCTGCTGGTTAGGCCTGCATACAGATTTAAATCTGGGCCCTATGTCAGTCCAGGTATTTCCACTCTTTTTCAATAACTGAATTAAGAATGTTGTGCACTGTTTCCTAGGAAAGTGGCTTTCCTTATCCTGCTTAGAGGAGGACTTGTCAGTCTCCATAATCTTTTTAACTGACTTCATTCATTTATCTAAATAGAAAATTATTCTTAGCTACAGATATGTCTGAATCAGACTCAGGTTGCAGAACCTGTTTCATAATACTCATTATTATTATACTCATCATCATCATCATAAAAATCATCATCAACCTGACTAGCCTCAGAAAATGTTAGGGATCTCTTTCTTTTATTTCCTGCTTCTCTTAACAAAGTCTGAGTGATGAAACATGTGCAGGTGGAGCTTGATTAAGTGTACTCACAGTCCACAGTGAGGAGTATCTGAGCCTGAGGTTCTTTTTGTGGAATTCAGGAACGCTGAACGCTGTTGACGTACCACTGAGATATGCTGATGTTGACATATACTACATGCCTGATTTTACTGATAAATATGGATTATGTTCAAAATGATTACTTTGCAATGAAAATGTAAATGTATGTTAGTAAATTTTATTTCAAGAATATGAACTATAGTAAAAGAGTACAATGTAAAGAAAACACAGAGTTTTGTAACAAGATGTGTGGTAAAAGACATAGGCCTTACTAAGCAGAGAGATTGCAGGGAGATTGAAGAGTGGGGATGTTGCCCATGGCAACCAATCAGATTCAAGCTCTAAAGTTTCATTTTACAAACTGGAGAATGTGAGCTTGAATCTGATTGGTTGCTATGGGCAACATCCCAACTTTTTAATCACCTGGTTTAGTAAATGTAGGCCTTAGGCGCTTTCAGAGATGATGTTTCCTAGCCCAAGTCTAATAACAGTGTAAGAGTAACACTGGTCAGTATCTGTGTGCAAAATACAAAAATAAAGTATTCTCTCTGCATGCACACACTGATATTCATTTTACCTCCCCTGCAATTCAGATGGTTTTACCCACTCTAATTAATAGTGCCTAAAGATGTGAATCTGGCTCATAGGGGCCGATTCAATTAGGCATTGTGCCTAATATTCTGCCTTACGCAAATAACTCGCGGCTTAATGAGCCGCGTATAAAAATCTGAGACTTTTCCTTACTGTAAGAGATGGGAAAAAGCACACTTCGCGCTTTTTCCCATCATCGCGCGGGATTGAATCAGCCCCATAGTGTTTTCACCCGGCCAGGTAGGAAAACATTTAAGGTTATATATATTATAAGAAAGTGTTAGAATTAAATAAATAAAGGGTTGTATGGAATATATAGAAAGGGAAGAAAATATTTACCAAGGGCAATATGTGGGGAAAAAAACAGAACAGGGGGCGTACAGGGGGAAAATATCAAGACAGTGAATGTACATGGGGAGAATAATTAGACAGTGGTGTACAGTGGGAGAATATCAGGACAGGGGCCAAACATCAGGACTGGGGGTGTAGAGGGGGAAACTATTAGGACTGGAGTGTACAGAGGGAAAATATCAAGAGTGTGGTGTACAGGGGGAAACTATGAGAACTGGGGGGTATACAGGGGGAAAGCATTAGGATTGGAGGTGTGCTGTGGGAAATTGGAACACTAGGGTCACACATGAAAAAGTAGGAGCACCTGGGCATACAAAGGAAAATGGGGGCACCGTGGGCTTACAGGAAAATAAGATCATTGGAGGCATATGGAGGGAAAATAGGAGTATTGGGTCATACAGGGGAAATGGAGAACTGGAGTTATACAGGAGGAAATAGTAGGACTGTGGGGTATACAGAGGGAAATAGTAAGATGGGGCATACAGGGGGGAAATAGGAGCATTGGGGGCATACACAGGAAAAATAGGAGAACTGGGGTTACACAGGAGGGAGACCACAGAACCAGGAGGCTGTGGAGTAAATGATACCATACTTTGCCTGGAGGTCTGAGAAAGAGGATGAGGTGAGATTTCCCAAAACGTACAGGAACTGATTGAAATTAAGTTGGTTCCAGTCCCAAGCTACCCCAGATGAGCAGCCCAGTGGGAGCAGGTATTATTCCAGATAGGGGTAGGAGGAAAGACCATGAAAGAAAGGAAATTCAATGAGATGAGGAGTAGCATACAATTAAGATGGGGGCTTTTCCTGTGGACACGTCGGATTCGACACAGTCTTAATAAGGCTTTGGTTAGCTAAACACATGCCTGCAGCAGAATAGTCCTCATGACCTTTTTTTTTATTGGGAATCATTCCTATTTTGATATTTTATTTTTTATTACACCTGTTAAAACCTCTTTAAATTATTTTAATCGTGGTAAACTCCAGGCCTAGCCACATGTGGCATTAGGAAGGGACAGCTATGGCCCAACATGGCAAAGTACTTCCATGCAGGGGTTAGTTGGGTTCTAAGCGTTAAGACTTTGGGGGTAGAGTTCATGCAGGCCTTCCAGATACAATACAGTATTACAGTACTGTATTTCCATGTCTAAGAACATCTTCAGTGAAAAAAAGATACCAGGCTCTCTCTTATAAGACCAGGGCCTATATGTACTAAACTGCGGGAATGGAAAAGTAGAAATGTTACCCATACCCATAGTTTGTTAAATGAAAATGAGAGCTAGCATCGGATTGTTGCTATGGGCAATATCTCATCTATCATTCTCGCTATTTAGTAAATATAGGCCTAGGCCTCCATGGACCAGATAGTTCTAGATACCTTTTCTTAGATTTTTTGGATATCGGTGAAATGCTCTTTTAATACCCTTGTTATATTTGTATTATTCTGTATGTTGTTGTGATCACAATCCAAGAAATATAATTTTTTTGTAGTGCTGCCTATTGATTACTGATACATATCTATAAGACATGTGGGTTAATTTACTAAGCACTGAGATGGTCATGGCGCACCATGGCGAGATGGCCATTTTGGCATTTACTAAGCAATGTGTAAATGTGTTGATTTAGTTCTTGTCGCCATCTAGCCATTTCAATTTTGATTGAATATTCTTGAATATTCTATATGTTAATTTGCAATCCCAACGCCAAGATGATTAGCTCAAATGACGATTTCAACCAGAGGTGCTTTCCCCCTGTGAACTGGCCCATTCTTGCTTCCCATCAACTCCTAATAAACATTCTTATATAAAAAAGCCTGTTTGTGTTGCTGTAAATAACAGTATATAGGTAGAGTGCCTATATAAATAACAGTATACAGGTAGAACCCACCCTTTAAATGTTTGTTGGGTGGAACACCTAAGGAACATTTGTAAGGGAATACTGACCCACCCCATGTNAGCTCATTTTCAGGTATTACATAACTGCAATTCATCCACCATCACTAAAATGGTAGGCATGAAACAAATCATTCCTAATTAGAGGACTGATAACATAGGGCCAGATTCAGACCTTAGGCACTTTAATTTAGTCAAGAGTGAGCAAAACCATGGGGCAAAAACTATATTCATCTTAATTTACACTAGTAAATTAACACTAGTAGCACTTTTAATGGTCAACCAGTAGTATGGTCATACCACCCTGGGAATGCCTAACCATGTCTGATCTTAGAAGTTAAGCAGAGCTGGGCCTGGCCAGTATCCTAATGGAAGACCTCTGCAGATGACTGAGTACTGTAAGTGTGAGTGACTATTTAGGACAAGTGCTATATACCTAACAGTCTGCATGTCTCATAATAATGTTATGTTTTATCTTTTTAACATTTTAACATTTAATTTATTCAATTTGTTTCATATTTATTAAAACCATTCACCATGTAATATTTATTTATATTATACACTATGTATCAATATATATATAAATAAATAAATATATATATATATATATATATATATATATATATATATATATAAACTATCCTGAAACAAGAGTGATCCAAATAGGATTTACTTCTCTATATTATGTATTTTATAACCCCTTACTGTGTATATTAACTCCTTCACATGTATCTCATTTAAGTATGTGTTCATTTATGTAACGTATTTACATATCATACATACCGAAAACCATGAGTCGCATTCAATAGTTGCAAGTGTTTCACTCTGTTTCCTATTCACATTGTGTATACACATTGTATATACTCTGATAAAAAAATCCTGTAGAAGATCAGCACTTACACACATGTATGAAATTATTTATTAGACAGGTTGTGTCATGGGCATATGCTAGAACTGTTATTTCTCAAATGACATCACACATTATCTAATTTACTTTGCATCTTTTTTATCATTTATGTTATAAATAGCAAAATGTTAACATTTATGACTTTACTTTCATATTGATATTTTAACAGATTTTACTTCTCTTTTCAATATGATTATGGCTTCCTTATCTGGCATGTATACCGCAACACTGTGAACTAAGGATTTATCTAATACAATTTAAACATATGCCCTTATGTATAGTATCTCATCATTAATTTTTTGTTATTTTTATATGTGTTATAAAAGGTGAAAATAGCACCATGCTCCCCCATCACTTGATCTAGGCCTAAATTAACTAAGCAGTGAGATTGCTGTGAGATTGAAAAGTGGGGATGTTGCCCATAGCAACCAATCAGATTTGAGATCACATTTTCCAGTATGTAAAATGAAACTGAGAGCTTGAATCTGATTGGTTGCTATGGGCAACATCCCCACTTTCCAATCTCACTGCAAACTCACCGCTTAGTACATATACCCCTTATTCTTTTTCATAATCTGGCCTTAAGACTACCATGGACAGATGTGGTGGAAGAACATGGTGAGTGTTCTGTGCGAGTTACTTAGCCATCTCCTTAAGATTCAGATACGTAATTTCACAATTCGGAATCACTGTTAAATGTTTTAACTTAAACCTTTTGTGAGTGTGTGGGGGGGGGGGAGGTTAAAATATAAACTGC
This sequence comes from Platyplectrum ornatum, assembly GCA_016617825.1. NCBI lineage: Eukaryota > Metazoa > Chordata > Amphibia > Anura > Limnodynastidae > Platyplectrum > Platyplectrum ornatum. The sequence continues at coordinate 35,554 of JABWIB010001092.1, forward strand.
ATGCACAAATAAGTAGTTCAAGAGTCCAATTTGGACAAATAAGCCAAAAAAAATGAAGTTACAACAAAATAAACAAAAATACAAGCAATCACTGTCCACGAATGTTAGGGACATCAAAATAAATATGTGTAATCTTTCTCTAAGAGACTGCTGGCAAGTGTCACCCTGTCTTCCATGGAGACAGGTGTCTCTAGTGCACACTCCTCTCCTTTGTGGAGACACTGAAGTAGTAGTGACTAAAGTTTCTACTGGTTTAGATTAAAATGTTGTTGTTGTTTGGATGCCCTATTGGAATTGGGTCATTTGTTGGCTAATAAGTACATTATGAGTACAGCAGTCCAAACTCAATGGGGGTTTCAATTTCCCTGATCTCATCTGTTATAATCAGGCAGCATTGATACGCATGGTACGCGATTGGCTACGGGGAACTGAAATTTATTCCAACTACTCGTTGGAGGCGGAGTTCCTTGTTGACGTTCATCCAATCTGTTTTCTCCACCAGCATGACCAGGAAATTGCCCCTCACTTGCAGAGCAATCCGCTGCTATGGTCCACACGTAAGGTGTGTGTCACGTCCACAATCTCACCTGAGACTTTGTGACGTATAACTGACGCAAGGGGTTAATCCTAACAGTCACCTAGTCTGTTCTATCCTGATTAATCTCCCCTGGTTACCACACCTATTACTTATATCGGTATCTGCCACCACCAAGGTTCATTCGGACAGTGTGCACACTATCTCTGGAGGCCTTCGGTTCCTCCTTTACACTAGCACAACACAATTATCCCGTACCAGAATTATCATAACCCAATATGACCTCCCCTGTTACAACTATGTAGCTTTATACACCAAGCTATTCGGCACGTGAATCCGTAAGAACACAGAGACAGGAACTTATTAATTAATATTTAATATGAAAAATTATCACAGTGCTTAATACAAAAAAGGATAACACAAAGGACATAATATGCAACAGTTTAACAAAATAAAAAGGAGAAATACAGAAGTCTNACACTTACACCTCTGGGCCTGGGACTAGCAGAATAATTCAGGTCAAACCCTTCTCTTACAGAAGATCCCACAGAATGACAACTTATTTCTCTGACAGTCCATTCTTATCCCCCTACCAACCCTACCCCCTCCTCAGGAGCCACTCAGCCATGGAAGTAGAGTTTTTGATCTTAGTTCCTTACAGACTTTACAATAGACAAACATGTTGTCCCAGCTATTCTGTCGTAAAACGATTAACAAAAAACAGACCAGTTCACCCAGAGTTGAAGAGTTAATATTTACAATATAAATCATTTATACACATAATCCTCCCTATATCATGACAGTGTGGCACCTTGTTCGGTCACACTTTCACCTCAATGCTCACCACTCCATTCACCTCCCCTTCCTCCGCATCCTATCCCTTCACGGTGTGGGCGCGGGAGGGCATAACATGTATTGGGGATCTGGTTGATTACTCCTTCGGGAAGCCTCTCACCTTCGTTAGGGCTGTTGAAAAGTTTCCCTGCCTGCGTGCCCACCAATTGGCATTCCTACAGGCGCAGCATTATGTGGCTTCCATGGTACGTCTCCTGTCGCGGGCAGATGTCTCTAATGGCCTTGACACTAAACTCAGGTCCCTGACTATCCTGCCGAAGGCCATTTCCCATAATTATCAGTTGCTGCGGACCCCCATGCGACATGAAGAGGTCCGCTCTGGCCTCTCCAGATGGATCTCGGCCTTCCCGTCCCTCTCCTGTACCGATTTACTAGCGGCCCTCAATTATTCTAGGAGGACGCTAACCTCGTTCCAGTACCTCGATCTTTTTCTAAAGTTGTTTTACCACTCCTACCGCTCTCCCCTGCAGTCCTATCGCATTGGCGCTGCTGCTTCCCCCGGCTTGCCCCCGCTGCGCTGCTGCTGAGGCCGATCTGTTACACTGCCTATGGGGATGCCCCCTTGTCCGTCAGTTCTGGCTTGCCATAAAGCGCTTTGCGGAGACCAGATTAATCACTCATATTCCCTTCACTGCTGAATGGGCACTATTTGGGATTGTTCCCCCCGGGTGGCGCATTGCGAGGGGATGCCGCAAGCTCCTCCTTTGCATCAGTGCAGCCGCCAAAAAGTGTGTCCTCCAGACCTGGCTAAGTCCCGCATCTCCTCCATTTGCTTTGTTTCGTGAAAAACTTCACCATATCTTCCGGATGGACTGGTTGGAGTCGCTATTGGACAAGGACTGTAGGGGGGAGGGTTTCTTTGATTCTTGGGAATCTTACATGCTTCCTCAGGCCACGCAACAGAGTATTCATGCTTCCTTTCAAGCTACTACTTGGTATGCGGCGCGGATAGCGCTGCTTCCGCCCTAGCAGTTCCTGGCCCTGGGAGGGAGTGGAGGGGTGTCTCTTGCTGTTCCCTATTTTGCTCTGACATTGTACTTTGCCGAATCTGTTGCCGCACTGCTCTGTGACCCCTGTTCCTGATGCACATTGTATTGTACTATATTGTTAATTTTCCTGTGTGATAGCACTTATTCTGTTATGTTGTTCTTATTACATTCTGTCTGGCATGGTGTACCAATAAAACTGTTACTAAGAACACTAAACCACCAAACTCTAACCCACAAAAACTACTCTCCCTCTCATACCAACACCTTAAAACGCACTCACTGAAATCAGGAAGTAGGCAGGTTATATAGTGACTCATTCACAAAATGGCTGTGATTTGGAGGATTAGTATTCAGAGTAACATGCAAGTTACATGCGGATTGTTCTATTGGCCACTTGTATTGTTTCCTCACCCAACTGTTGAGCATAGTAAGAAAGCTGGAGCTCTGGGTAATATGTTGATGGAGAGCAGCAGCCAAGTTCTAGTGTGTAAGTTGTTCACGGAGTGGGTAGAATGGAATGTGGGTTGGCTTTTGACAACTTTCATCACTGAGACTACAGTTTTAGCTGTATTTGTACCCTGGAAAAGGCTAAGGACAAAGAATCCTTTGTTCAGAGAGACAGGTAGGGAAAAAGAAGGTGGGAGTGCAGCCTATTTAGGCATAGTAATTGTAGGAGAAAGCGTCCATTCTCCTCAGCGTCAGGCTACATCCCCTCTTTTTCCAGTATTATCAATAGAAATTTACAATGTGTTTTAAAGTTTGATTTTGTGGTAGATGTTTTTACTTGGGTATTGGTTTGCTTTTTGGGGGACGTGGGTGACTTTACTCCCATGAATCACATTCCATTTTCTGGGTTATTTAAGATTTATCTTATCCTAAGCATGTTTAAAAAGTTATTTTGTGTTATTATGTTTTCAGATTTTTGTTTTTTCCAAGTTGATCAAGGTTATCTGCTTATAAAAAATTTTGCGAAGTGGGATACCAAAAGGAAATTGAGGGTGAAGGGTTAACTGCTTAGGTAAGCTATTCCTTTGTCTTTGGTACATTATTTATTGGTCACATCACATATTCTGGTACAGGCTGGACCAGCAATGACTTACATGGAATAGAAATGTAAGGTAATGTACATAATGTAATCCTTGATGGGAAAATTGACCATTACTTTGTATGTGTGGCACTTCCTGAGAGTCCCAGGTCCTGTGATTATATATACATTGTGCAGGACAACCCATTTTTGCCATTTCCTAGGACCAGTCTGCCTCAGATTACTGCCCAGGCACTGGACTACTTATTGAATTATTTGAGTCAAGTATATACTTTCAAACAATTTTGATTGAAGCATGTCACATTTACACAAGATCAAAGAAGAAAAAAATAGCCATAAAATGAGAATTACATGGCAGTGGAAACAATCCAAGAGAATACAATACATGAGGGTGGATGGGGTGCAAGGAAAAACAACAGTTGTCCTGAGGACTTTGTAGAACAATTCACAGCGAACATATGAAGCTTCAGACCTGGGCGGGAAGGGAGTGGTAAGGAGGTGGGTAGGTAAATGGGAGGGTTAGGGCCTTAACTAGTGGTGTATGACCTGTACCACTGCCCCAGTGCAAGGAGAGGATGGACGCAGTGGAGCTGACAGCTGGGCATCATCCAGGCTTCATAACTGTAGACTTCGAGCTGCCTTCCCCCTAGTGCCCATTTTTCAGCCACACACTATCACAGAATAGATAATGTTCCTCTGCTACTCCCCATTGGTTGCTACTGCTGCTAATCATCGCCCCCTTCTTCCTGCTTTAAAGTTCGATGTGGATCCACAGAACTGTCATGGGAAACAAGTAAGTGGGTTTGTGCGAGTGTTAGTGATTATTAAGTAAGTGAGTCGGAGTGAGTATTAAAAGATGTGTATTGTGACTGTATGTATGTATGTATATATCTATCTGTGTGTATGATATGTGGGTGAGATGTACAGGATTTGTAGTGTTATGTAAGGATGGATGTATAACATATTGTGTAATGGATGTGTGTGTGTGTGCATGAGAGCAGCAAGATGTAAGTTACTCTCTCTCTCTCTCTCTCTCTCTCTCTCTCTCTCTCTATATATATATATATATATATATGTGGAATTTAGGCAGCACCATTTTTGCATGTTATTTATTAAAAGTATACACAAACTTGTTGCATTATTGGGCCGTCATATATTGGCAGTGCGGGATTTAATATAATTGGTAATATCTAAACCTGTCATGTGTCCCATAAAACTTATATGTTATTTATATATGGTCTCTTGGAATTACATTTTTCTTTTCAGAATTGAAATAAAAATTTCCCTGCATTCTATCCAGTGTTTTTGCTAAAACATGCACCTTTGTATAGGACACAGGAAATTTTAATTGTTGTATCCATTGATCAAAATACTGGTGTTGTCACGGTATATCGCTACTACACACCCAAATTATGTCAATGGGTTTTTTAATGCTAGGATTTTACAGCATAAAATGGCCCTGTGTAGTATCATTATACCACGACTAAAACAGCACTTTCATCAATAGAAACTAATTTAAAAAACAACATAACACACTTTTTAACCCCCTCCCGCCCTGCGCCATATATATACACGGCGCAGCGGGAAGGTCCGTAATGACGAGCGCTGTTTAACTCTCATCCCTGCAGCATCGCGGGGTGACAGGAAGGTAATGGCAGTTGCTATTTTACTGAAGCCAGGGGGTAATGGAAGGTAATGGCAGCTGCCATCATACTGAAGCCGGGGAGGGACCAAAATTATTGGCCCCGTCCCCAGCAAAGTCCACGATTGGCTAGTCAATTCTGACTAGCCAATTGCAGCTTTAAAGGCAGTAAACACTGTAAAATCTGTCAGTCTTCTAATAGTAAGCACAGATCCTGTGATTATTTTACACTAACAGGCTATTATAAGAACAGGATCTATGTAAAAAATGTCCATGTGTGTGTGTGTTTTTAAAAAATGTTTCGTTTTTTTTTTTTTACTCTGCTGTTACAAAAGCTGGCATAGTAATCATGGCAGTTACTATGTTCAGCTTTTGTGAATGAAACTAATGTGAATATTTGCAGCATTAAAAATTGATTTTCACATTAGTTTCATTCATGATAGCCCGCATAGTAACNGCNNTGAGTACTATGCCAACTTTTGATGAATGAAAACCTGTGAAAAAAAGTTAATGTTAAAACTCACAGGACCCACCCTGACAGGAAAAAGGTTCACGCTACAAAACATTAGTGGGGTCAAACTGCTCACTATATCCGTATATGATTTCCTTGAGGGGTATAGTTTATAATATTGTATTACTTGTTGGGGGATTTTACTCTACTGATACAACCGGTGGCTCTGCAAATGCAACATGCAACGCACTAAAACCATTCCAGCTGAATCTGCACTAAAAAAGCCAAATGCCTGTCTTTCACTTCTGACCCCTGCGGTATACCCAAATAGCGTATTAAAACCATATATGGGATATTTTAAAAAATCTGCAGAATCAGGGGATTACATTTTAAGTTTTGTTTCATGGGTAACATCTGTCCTGGTTAACATCGGTCCAGAATAAAATGGACTAACATGGAAAATGTGCTAAAAAAAAAAGAGAATTTTAAAATTTTACCCTCACTTTGCATTAATTCTTGTTAAACACCCAAAGGGTTAACAAACTTCTAGCCTGCTAGCGTGCTGATACTTAGATGGGTGCAGTTTTCTAAATGGGACCATTTATGGGGGTGTCTATCACTCAGGCCCCTGAAAGGGACATCCAACATCAACTGGCCCCTAAATTTTTGAAACTTTCAAATTTTCTTAAAATTGTGAAAAATTGCTACTAAGTTTATGAGCCGCCAACCGCCCTAAAAAAGTAAAAAGTAGACATATTGAAATTATTATTTATGAACTATTTGGTGTTGTATGACTATCTGTGTTACAAGCAAAAACTGTAACATTTTGAAAATGGGAAAATTTTTGCATTTTTCATTAAATTTGTTCAAGAAAACATACAGACTGTATCAACCAAAATTTACCACTAAAATTAAGTACGATGTGTCACGAAAAAACAATCTCAGAATCAGTTGGATAAGTAAAAGCATTAAAAAGTTATTACCACATAAAGTGGCACATGTTAGATTTGGAAAATAGAGCTTTGTCATTAGGGACCAAATAGGCCGCGTCATTAAGGGGTTAAAACAATAATATATATTAAAAATTCAGAAACTCTGAAAACAGGTTATTTTCTCACACAAATACACAGAACGGGTTGTTCTTGAACACCTTTCTGTTTTCCAAGGTGGGTGTGCAGCTCTGGATCTGGTCCTAGAAGTTCTTTACAAAGAAGTAAACATTTATGATTACTGTGATTCACCAAAATGAATCTTATGTAGACTGAGGTAGCCATACAACTGATATATAGGCCTCAATTTACTAAGCAGTGAGACTGAAAAGTGGGGATGTTGACCATAGCAACCAATCAGATTCAGATTCGAGCTCACATTCTCCAGTGTGTAAAATGAAACCGAGATCTTGAATCTGATTGGTTGCTACTGGCAACTTTTCAATCTGACTGCAATCTCACTGCTTAGTAAATTTAGGCCATAGTCACATAAGTGTTAAACCATCTTCCAAGAATTATTTAGTTTGTATATTTGACATTTACTTACTTATGTACAGATTACAAATGCTCCCTGAAAAGTCTGGATCTGATTGAAATCACTACCTATTCTCCTATTTACAAAATCCTGTTTTGGCTCCATAGTGTAAAATTGAATAAAAGGTAAATGCATGGGTGTGTTGACTTTTTTATAGAATGTATTATTTCTAGATTCTGTTGTTTAAATGATTATATTGCCAGCCATTTTTTTACATGACCCCAGCAAGTTACCGTCAAAAATGCCCCTATATATTTATAAATCACACATTTTTAATGATATTTTTCACTACAGATTATCATTTTAACAATGCTAAGTTTATGTTTTGTAACTATATAGCGTCATTAGGTTAATTAGGGGGTTAAAATGGGCTGAAAGGTCCCTTTGGACATTGCATTATTTGTGCATCATGACAACTGGCAATCCTATGTGACAAATGACTGTGAAGATGGAAATTGTTTAGAACAGCAGTNCTGGGTGTCATGCTGTTTGCAGAGCTGGGGTTTTTCTCCTGTCTTTGCAGTTAGACATGATTCATACACTGGTACCACTCACTGATTTTGATATATGACTATAGAAAATAAACTATTGTTTAAGCTGTTAATTACAAGTATGGTAAATACTGTAAGTGCATTTAAATGACTCAGTTGATGGAGAAGCTCAAGTCATTATTCGAGACAGTGATCAAAGGTAAAAAGTGCATACCGGTACATATGTTAGAAAATATGAGGGTTCTATATTTATAGATAATAAAGACATCCATACAGTACACCCTCAAACATATAAACATGTAAACATACTGATTCCCTCAGTGGTTTTGAAGGAGTTGGCACCATCTGTGCAGAGACACCTTGGTTCCCACAAATCCCACCCGATTATTTATGTGTGGCACTACTCTTCTTGTTTTCTTTCTGCTCTGGAACTGAAGTATTTGCTATTAATTAACACTAATATGTGTACTGGTATTTGATTTTACATTACTTGACTCATCAACTGGAAATCAGGGTGATTTTATTTTTTTAAGCAATCTTTATAATATACACAGTACAAGGCAAAGCAACACAATGTACAGATTAAAATTGTACAAAACACAGTACATCCATCAATCACAGAACAATATTATATGAAAGGCCAGTATATACAGTACAGCAATTTAACAGGAGGCAATTGGGAATTTACAATACAATGGGGAAGTTATGACCCAAGCCCCAAAGGAGGTACAAATAGATTCCACTAAAAGTATTGTTAAGTAGTGGCGAGAGGGTGGCAATGTAAGATTCCCTTCCCAAACTGAAAAGAACTTCTACACACATGATTCTTTATATATAGAAGCCTCCAGTCATTTCATTTTACAAATATAGAACAATTAAACAAAGTTTAAACAAAGTCATTGGAGTTGCATCAGAAGTCAACCAGACATGAAGAATAGATTTATGGGCCGGCACGCTGATAGCCAATAGCAACTTGCGGTCACCTTTGTGGACCCTCTGATCTTTAATTCACTAATCACTTCTGGAAGTGATTCCGAGGGGAAATAATTATTATGAAACACATGAAACAAATAATTCCGTATACACACTGGCAGGCAGGCGCTTACATGAGGTCACAAGAGCTTTCAATAAGTCGTCCGTAGACAATGAGGGGAATTCGAAGTGCCAGTGGGCTGATCCTGCAGAGCTGGAGGCATAATCAACTATATTTCTGAGTAANACATAGTAGGTATACTATCTAGAGCGTTATGCCAGTTGGGGTCGGCAAGTGCATATATTAGTATAGGGTGCCGCACCAATCTGAAAATTGGGATTGCGTATGAAGAGTAATTGAATGGTGTAAAATGGGTTTAGTGCAAACTGGCGTCTAAGCAGAATTCTTATGTGTCAGCTGCAAACAATAGATCTTTGATACCCCGCTCATACTGCCACGAAAAACACAGGTATTTCAGGCAAATTCCCAGATTGCCTGAAATCACAGGTTTTTCTTGGCTGTCTGAATGGTGCCTGTTTGAAATCCCAATGTCTGTCTACCCAGGATTTGAACGTGGGTAAAAAGGAGGGCTATTCCTGGGTCCAACCTGGGTCGTCCCCAGTGTATAATTAAAAGTACCAAGGGCAAAAGTATGAGTAATGGTCTGGGCTTTTAGTCTGGTTTTTATACTGTAGGGGAAGATGATGTCCCAGGATTCAGGGCTAGATGCGACAGGAGAAGTGAATGATTGTGTTGTCACAATTTGATTCAGTTGGTCATAAAAAAATATATGTCTGTATGGGGTTTACTAATGCTTATGTTCTCTTATTGTAGGAACCAGGATTTCTCACTGCTTTTGAATACAGTGTTAAGAGAAAGATGGTGTTTCACATCTCTACAGGAAGCCAAGAACTTGAGTAATTTATAAATGATCTTTATAACTTACCTCTGCCATGCTTTTTTGTTGAACAGCATTGTTAGACCATAAAACTATAGGCCCAGTACTTGAGTCACAAGACCCGTGTTAATTATAGTACATTTTGTTCTACATTTCTTTATACTATACAGTGAGGAGATACAACAATTATCAAATGAGTGATATCATGTATAATTGTTACATTTGCTATGTCTTTATTTCTAAATTGCAGATAATTGTCTAATGGGACAAGAATTTTATAACTAAAAAGTCACACTATTTTCCCCACATGCCCTGCTCTTAATCCCATATCCTCTTATTGAATCAAGGTAACATGCACACATTATTGACTAGGGATAATTCTAAATGATTGTCAGAGTAATAATTACCCTAGGGGACAGCCACAATAGAACCTGTGTCCTTGGAGCCACAAAGCTATACAAATTACATTCTAGTGTCTGTCATAAGATACACACTAATCTAAATTAGAGCAAATGTAACAACTATACATGATATCCATCTTGAGAATTGTTGTATCTCCTCACATTGCATTCTGGTAACTGCCATACAAAATAGATGGTACCATTGCAATCATCATACCATATACACTGCACCCTGTGTGACCACCAAAGAGTACACATCATGCTCTAGTGAACACCATATACCCCATGTAACAATCACTTTTCTTGTTTTTATTATTTTATTTTTATTATATACATATATATATATATATATATATATACATATATAGCCCTACTGCCACCTATAGGATATATTTCTTGCGAACAGATTAAACATAAAACATTACATTGACATACAATAGGTTACAAACAATACCAGATATTAAAATGGAACTTGTTTTGTTGTTTAGAAGTGCTAGATGATTGACTGGGAATATCAAAGAGACTTCATGGATAGTTTGACATTACCAGGACACTGGAAAGCCTACAATGCAATTGCTCTGGACTTATGCATATGCAATAATGTTATGACTGATGACACACCACATCAGACCTCTTAACGGGGCTGATCCGGATTTGCACTTTTATATTAGGTGCAAGTGTAGACCAGAGCAAAACCATATTGTAATGTAAGGGATGTATGTGAATTTTAAATATATTTCATGAAGAGAAAACATTTTGATTTTGCACATAGAACTTACATATTGCATAGCTTTATGTTTAGGTTTAATTATAGAGTTCTTTTATATGTTGAAAGGGACATGGCAGATAGGGACATAGGGGGGAGAGATCAACAATCTGTTTCCAAAAGGAGGTAATGCAGGGACAAGTCCAACCAATGTGGAGAACCAAGCCAGCGGACAAAACGAGACCAGAATATTCACAGAGATTCTGTGTAGAAGCTGACTATACTTGTAGTGACTGATGTTGCTACACATGTGACAGCAGCTATACACAGGATTTACAGGGGAGTGAGGAAGTCCAAACTTCCCTAATACTGGTGATAGCTGCTGTCACATGTGTAGCAGCAACAGTCACCACAGGTCCAGTGAGCTTGTACATAAGCACCTTCTTTCTCCCATACATATATATCTGTATGTATGTATGTATNTATGTATCTATCTATCTATCTCCATATCCTAGCCATATGCTGCTCATCATGCAGAGATCCACTCAATTTACTGCACTGAAGTATTTACTCCTCCCTCCCAAGGGTGGGGGAAATGAGGGACTTCAGTGTTCTGAAAGGGGAGAGATGTCCGTGTCTGCAGAGTGCAGACATGCCGTTTTAGTAGGTCTTATTTTCGGGGTAGGGCTTATTTTAGCCCTATTCCCCTAGTTAGGGGTAGGGCTTACTTTCAGGGTAGGTCTTATTATCGGGGAAACACGGTAGTCTTCAGGGATGTATTATGAAGTTTCTTATTCTGTGTAAGAAACACTTTGCCGTGGATACATTTATATAAGAAATAAACACTGGGAGCTGATCCAGAGTTACCTTACCTTGTTTTAATAGTTTGTTTTAAGTAATATGTTTGAGTGCACCAGTGTTGAGCTGTACTAATATAGGCAACCTAGTGATCTTATTTATGTGGGTAAACCGTGCATACAATTGGTGAAAAGTGCCAAGGTGTTTGCAATTAATATCGGATCTGAAAAGAACTCTAATACGAAGAGACACTGTCAATAAGTGCTAACGTTGCAAAGAACCTGTGTTATATTGGGGATCGCTATTTCCTATAACCTGCAGAAAGAGTAATTGGAGTGATTCATCCAACCAGAGATGGAGGACTGTGTATGGGCTGGAGCATTTACCTCTGATCGTGGGACGGCGACATGATTATCTCTTCATCACGTAAGGAGTCCGGGTAGTAATCCTCTCCACAATCTATCAACACTCTACAGGTACCAATCCAAATACCCTGCTATAACAGCTAAGGCAGAACAAAGCAGTGAGATAATTGGAGGCCTTTGTGTACGGATGAGTGCAGAGACCTTAAGGCAGTGTTCTGAACTTGTAAGTTGCCTCATTTCTGAACATGAGGAAAGTACTTGGACAATTCACTTTTCACTAAAGTTGAAAAGTTAAAAGCACTCGGCTATACAGAAAAGGGGGCTTACACGCAAAACATTGTAAAGTATAGATCCAGTTATGCGATTATAAGACAAGACTGAGTTTGGTACAGTTATTTTTATTTTTTTTTCAGAAGATCAGATGTCTGTCTACTTGCAATCTGAAAAATGATCCACACCTGATCAGCTGCACAATGCCCCGCTATGCACTGTTTTCTATTTTCCTGTGGAGCATTTACAAACTTTTCCAAAACCTTAGCTGTAATTATGTGATGTCGTGCAATGACCTGATCATCCACAAAGTTAAAATATGTATGATTGTGTGTCACTATGCAGTGAAGATTTCTCCAGTCATCAAGACAATTCAGATCTTGAACATTAGGAGCTCCTAAATATTCAGACGATCAAATGCTGTTTCAACTATTCTGTAGTATCATTGGACAGTACACACTGGTAAGAAATTTGCTGAAACAGTCATTTCATTGTGTGATCAGGACTATAGCCCCAGTGTTTACTCTGCTTTAAGGTTTTCATTATAAAAATGTCACTCTCCATTTTTTTTATTTAATTTTTTTTTTTATTATAAATGAGAATAGTTACCACAATGAAATTACATTCATTGCATGACTGCAATTCCATTCTAACACCAGTACCCTCTGGCCTCACTATGACCCTGCCAATCGTATTTTACACCATTCTTAACAGATCAGCCATTAGTACGGGATGGACATTGTAGATCTTCTCGAATTCAATGGTTGTAGAACAGTAGATCTACACAAAACACATATGCACACACAATTACACAAGTCTTTCCAAAGGTGAAAGGGCTTTCTGTTTCTCTTATTACCTCTTTTTCATCCCCACGCGTCTCTTTCACCATTACAGCACCATTGCATAGTGACATTGGACCTGACACAGACTTTATATACTATTGACTTACTCGAGAGTGGGCAAAACCATGTTGAATTTCAGCGGAGGTAAATTGAATGTTAGCGTTTGCATGCAAGGAAGAATTTTTGCATTTTGCACACAGACACTGATTAGTGTTACTGTTAGTAACACTAATCAGTAGCACTAACACTGATAAGAGTACACTGTTATTAGACTCTGGCTAGGAAACAATCTCTTAACTCGAATGCGGTTTGCAATTTCTGAAATTTAATTCCTCTGCAATTCAATATGGTTTTGCCCACTCGTGAGTCAATAGTAAGTAAAATCTGGATCTGGTTCATTATGTCTGGGAGAAGCAAGTATCTTTCATAAGATTGTCTACACAAGGCTTCTATTTAAAATAAATATAAATAAAAAGGAAAAATTTAGATGAATAAAACAAATGATTAATATGAAAGCCCTCAACCGGAGAACATAGCCAGCATAAGAGAACATTGATTACAAACTTTATAGTTTTATGTTTTAGAACACCAAGGAAAAATAAACACTTTAAAAACATTTATTTACTATTTTCCCAAATAAAAAATTATTCTATAGCTTTCACACAGATACCAGAAAATTATTCACCTTTATACATGAGGCAGCAAGAATCACTATGTGCAGGAAACTATACACAAAAAGGCAACTCTGCATCTTGTGAGTGACACTTCTACCTGTCCTGGATAGATGTGCAGAGCAAAGGCACATGACGCATGCATAAATACCCCTCTCACATTCATTCACAGAACCCAGCACTTTATTGCACAATCATTTTCTACATTAGTAGAAGCAGTGCTGCAATCTAAACAAGACTGCGCACTAACTGGCATTAAGACAGACACTTGTCTGTCTGTACTTTGCTTGTATTAAATGTATTAATAGACAAAATAGCAAGCACGTATTTATGATACATCCATAGTAAAATGTGCCAATACAGCAATGTGAATGGTATGGTAGGGGGGTCTGCTTCAAATGCCAGTTCAACTACTGGCCATGAAACTGAAGTACCATAATAAGGGTTTTATGGCTATAAATTCAGTGGGTCGTGGACTAAGGCAGTGTTGGCCAAAGTTAGCCCTGACAGACACCTAACATAGTATAATATGGGAAATACTAACCACCAACTGTAATATTTGAAAACCAGTAATTTATTAACACATTTGTGCTCCAGCATAAAGAGCTGAAAACACTGATCTGTTAGGTGTCCCTGATGGCCAACATTGACCAAAATGAATCAATTAAGAGTGATTACTAGTGTCTGAAATCATAAGCACTGTGTGCACATTCAGCAGCTAGAAAGAATTATATTGTATATAATGATAGTTGGGATGTCTACATGAAAGTAGCCTGCAATTGACAGATTAGCTCAGTGTCTAACAGAAAAGGCTCATCTGTTTTACCATACAATTAAATTGGAATACAGTGTATCTACAGACCCATAAGCATGCACATAAAACAAAGAATTAAAATGAAATACATATGAGAAATATACAACAATTTTATAATTCTTTGGCTACAAATCTAAAATAAAAAATATAAAAAAATATGGCAATGTATACAGGATATTTCATGAGAATGTATGAAAATTAACAAAAATAATAAATACTAAACAATGACAGAAAAAAAGATTGGTGAATGTAAGAAAAAAAATGTATGAGGAGTGTAAAATAGATGCAAGGACTATTGTTTGTGTCTCATTGAAGTTTTGTTTCCCGTTAATACATACAGATTATTCTGGTTTAGGTAAGAAAGGCTGGTTTTCTTCAGGCTGTGGGCCAGGATCACTCAAACAGCGTTGTAAGCGATTGCTGTTTGGGCTCTCACTGGGATCAAAAACATCATCTGCTCCAGGTGAAGGGGGCTCCCGTGCAACCATGGTGATCCCATCTTCATCCTCACCTTCCTCTTGGGTTTCATTAACAATATCCACAGACTCTGGTGAAGCTGGGTCAATGGTAATTACAGGGAGATTCTCAGAATCTGTCTTTGGTTCATAGGCAATAGGATCTAAGGATAACATGATAAAGGAAAAAACAATATATACAAATTTTAAATAAATCAAAGCAATTAAACCAAGAACAAAATTTTGCCACACTAGAGCAATTATTGATCCCATCACTCGATTATCTTAAACTGCCTCCACCTCTGTTAAAATGAACATGTACAGCAGTAATAAACTCTAGTATGCTGCATGACATGCAAAGCTTTTAGTACTATATTACTGCTGCACTTACACATAGTTGTGAAATACATAGGAAAGGCAAGGATGGTGTAGGAATGTCAGCCAGCTTCTCTGATTTTTTTTCTTTTATTTGAATCCAGCCAATAGGTTAGTGGCATGATAAGTCTGTCAAATATGACAGGAAGCCCAGCCTGTCAGTCTCAACAGCACCTTTGCTAGTGGCATATGTATCAGGACCTATTCCTGGTGGGAAATTATCTAATTTATTGGACAACATCCTATTGGGAAAGATAATTGTGCTACTGCATAAAACCATGTCAGGTTATAAAACAAAATTATTTTTCACTCAACAAACAAATGTCAAGTTAATCATGGGTGGTGCTACATTCTCAAGGAAATGTGTCCAAAAGGACAAAACGTAATTGTAATATTTTGGTGCCCTTAAAAAAAAAAAAAAAAAAAAAAGTAAAAATTCTATTAAAATAATACATTTTAGATTGGGAAGGTTTGTAATGAGGTACAGCTTTTTAGAAGTATTTCTATTTTAACCTTAGCACATGACAGAGGGTGTATTTTGATCATTTGTTATAACTGAATGAAATTTAAGAAATCTTTAAAAATATATACAGTGAATGTATCTGCACAGTAATAGTAACAAATATACAAAAGGGTTGAAACATAGGTCTGAAGATATATGTAAAAGAACTAAGGAGTTGATGTGCTAATAACAGGACCATAACAAGGGTAGAGGGGAGATAATGATGGGACTGGTCAGTTGTACATGTCCTGATCGTTAATAACTGGTACAGATCACAAAATGTTGAGAACCGGAGATTGTAAGATTTCTAACGGGATAGACGACACAAGGCAGCTTGCTTACCCATGTTACGTTGTGGCCTTTTTATGAAGAAGTAAATTTTTACTAGAACATTTAAATACATATGTTTTTATGGTGTTCATCCAGAATCTGTGAATGGTTAATGAAACTGCCCCTCTCTACATATTTTTATTTATACCATTACTTTATCCAGCTGGAAGATGTATCTGCTAATGGAATTAAAGGATTAAATGGACTTTTACAGAAAAAAAAGAAAAGTGCTTTATATAATAATCATATATTATGTTTTGCAAATGAAATAGTTTTAAAAAAGTGACAAGAGCAGGAGTTTCTTACCTGATCCCACACGAGCTCTGGAGAGGGTAGGGGAGTCCAACTTGTGTGCAGGAACAGTCAAATAATTAGTTACCTGGAAAGAACATACCACAAGTAAAATACTTGTTTGAATCATCTTGGAAAGCTACTTTCACATTCACCTACAATCCAAAATCCATAAAAGTTCCATGTCCTGAGTAGGCTCTGGCTCCATTACATTAACATAGTCATTACCCTATGATCCATCTGATTCACTTTTTGTCTTCGTAGTAACATCTGATTCCAGGCCTCTTCATATGGGTCAGCCACTAATGTGTGCCGGTTGTATGAACGGAGCTAGACAAAATAAAGTAATATTTTACAATACAATTAAAGCAGTGGTTAAGAAAAAAAAACAAAAAAACCCCAAAAACTTTGAATCCCAAAACAAAAAACAAGATTCCCCTCCCCCCCAAATACTAAGAACAACAGGTGTACAATATTAGGAAGGCTAGAATATACAAAGAAATTAGCTCACTCTTTGGCGTGTTTTTTGTAAGTTAGTGCGAAGAATCTTCCGAATCTCTTCCTCTTTCACCTTAGACAAGTTTGGAATAATTCTGTCCAGTGGCTTTGGTTTAGGTTGAATGTTCCTGTAAATAAAGTACTTTACATTTAGTATTGTTCATCTGTCAAAAAGCAACCAAAAATTCATATTGGTAAAAAAAATTTGATTGGCTTGAGAAATCATAACATAAATTTAACACCCTTTGAAACAATTTTTTTATTTTTTAAACTATGAAGTGATCATTTTAATAACTAAATTTGACATGAAATGGCAATTGCACTTTTATTGCACAAGTCATTTTGGGGTCAGAACAGAAGTCAAAATCTTGAAATGTATCTGAAAAGAGCAATGACAATGAATAAACAAGAACGGCAACAAAAAATATTCTTTAACAACTTACTGCATGGATACTGTAGATACTGTAGATGGGATTTTTCCAATGCCCCCACTCTCTACCAGTTCAATTGCCTGTTTCATCTCCATTTTATGATAAAAGGCGATGAGTTGTGGTTCTGTGGATCTTTCCCCTGCAATAAGGCACTTCTTCACATATGTTTTGTTGAAACGATTCAACCTGTGTAGAGAATTATTTTATTATTTATAAGCATTAATACATTTCATGGCTGGGAATCTAATGCATGAAAGAATCACCACATGTAACAATGTAAGAAATTGTAATACAACTGTGGTCACACCTCTTAGCATGTTCTACCCAAGTCTTCATCAGAGTTTATTTAGAAATTGTCAGACATTGATTTATGCCATTATAAAAGTGCTACATTTATTTTCTTTGACATAGAATTGTGTAATAGGACCGTTTTTTTTCTTTAAAATGTAAACCCCATCAGAGCCAATCAGAACATGTACAATCTAAAGAGTAACCTACCTGTGTATAGATTAGGTAATAACAGAGGTAATCATAAACACTAAAGTGTGAATGTGAAGTAGGGATGTTTGCTTACTTGTCCTTCCAGTGATGATGACCATAGTGACCACATATGTCTTCAATCCCAGTCAGCAAGTGGTCTAAAAACTTAGGAAAAAGAATGGCTTGGATTAGTAAAAGGACAAAAATAGTTTTTTTTACTGTAGTTATTGCAACTGCAGAGCAGACAGGAATCAACCCTTGAGGTAGCTTCTTTCAGAAAAATAAATAAATAAATATGCTCATTGAGGGGTAGGGGAACAATTTTGTATTACTGCAAACTATTTTTATTATTTATTTGCACTGTAACAGCAAATCTGCTGCATGAAGTAAATTTGTAGTTCAAACACCTTCTTTAATATTCTCCCAATTTAGTAAATCATCTTGTGTCCCACACATATGCATAGTTAAACATATGCATTGTCACAATTTTTTTCACTTTTACAGGCAGGTTTCCCCCCACCAGTATCCACCATCAAAATTTAAACAAATAGTTGCAGGTACCGCTTACAATATTGATTCTGACAACATACTACTACCCTCACACACATGGCTCTTACAAATCCAAAACAGACCGGGCTTGATGTGTAACTGGCATGTCACGCATACAAAGTATGCTTGCAATACGTTTGCAGCCTAATGTACAGAGGTTTTAATCTGGTCCTATATTAGGAACAATTCTTAACCTTTTGATTAAACTTCTTGGTTAACAAACCCTAATGTTAAAAGATTAACGCTCAGGGGGAAGTGATCTGACTGGTGGTGCCGGTAATCACATGGCTTGGGAGCTCCGTCTCCACAGCTTGTTTTTTCGTTACAGTTTTCCCCTCTCCCCCGCCCCACCCATACTCTCATTGGCAGCCATGTCTCAGATGATTACCAATCTCTCCATGGCCGCCTTGTGGAGGCCTTGGGTGCCTCCAGGTGAGTTAGCTCTCAATTTGGAAACATTTACATGTGACCCTATTATGGGACTCTCATTGTTTAGAGTTAGGACCCCCTTAGCAGAAAAGCATTGATGGGGCAGGGGGCTTATCGCATGCTTGCAAGAATGTGCTACTGATGTTTCTGCATTTTATTTTACAGATAGAATAGCATAATTGGTTACTGGTAACTGCAGTGATGCTGGGGCATTTTACCTGTTGTTTTCTCTGTTAGAGTTACCCCTGCCTTTCATTCACCTGCAGCCAATTTACAAATCGATTTGAGCAACCACCACCCTGTGTACCCATGGCAGGGTATCCTGCAGGGTTCTTCCCTACACTCCTTTCCAGACTCCAGAATCCATTTGGTATTTCTGGGTTTGAAAGATACATGGAATTACAGAACTGGGAGAGTGTCTCTCTGACCTACCGACCTCTATTAGCTCCAGTCTCTCCTTTTCCATGGTTAAAGGTCAGATTTAGTTTTGGTATCTAATCATTTTGGATTGGAATAAAAGTATTAAAATATATTTTATAGATTCCAAATATAACTGCATCTGTGTTAATAGCAAATCAATTCAAATTTACACAAATAAAAAAAGAAAAGACATGCTAGCTTTTTTTAAAAAAAATTTGACCTCTAATATCAAACAAAAACTCTAAAGTGAAACAGATTTCTATTCACTTTTATATTACCTGTGTGTGAATCTCTTCATTTATTGACCTTTTACTCTCCTGCTTCTTTTTTACAGCTAAAAGTTCCACTAGAGGTCGAATTGTCATTCCCTAGGTAGAACAGAATATTTGTTAATATTTGTTGTAGTATAATATAATACTTAAACATTGTTAGAAAGTTGTACAACACAGGTAAATAGGAACTACAGGTTTATGGCTGGATTTACAGATATATAATTTGTTTAAAAGTGTTGTATGTTATCACTGTCAACACAATAACATTGCTTACAATATCTTATACATTGTCCATACATAAATACAGTAAAAGTAAAAAGTTCCACCAGGACAACTCAGTTCTTACCTGTACAAAGACTGTGAAGAATATGACTGTTATTATTGCTGTGAGGAACATTTCCCTATTACTACTATGCAATAAATATCCCAAAGAGAAGGCAATGGCACCACGCAAACCACCATAAGCAATTATAAATTGGTCTTTGGGCGTAAGCTTCACTATGCGGAACTTGTTCATAAACCAAGTTAGGCTCAGTACACCTAAAGAAAGAAAGAAAGAAAGACAATATATAGATATTATATAGAACTGCTAAATAATTAAGGCAATTTTGTATCATAGAGGTGAAACTTTGTCTTGGGAACATAAGAATGCACTAAATAATGTAGTGGCTAACACTAGGGCAGGGATGGCCAAACCTGTCCTCGTGATCTACCAACAGTCCATGTTTTACAGGTCTCCCTGCTGGAGTGCAGGTGAGTTCAAAACCAACTGACATTTTTTGAAAGACCCACAGGTGGCAGTAATTATGTCACCTGGGATTCTTGGCAGAGACTTGGAAAACATGGCCCGTTGGTAGATCACAAGGACAGGTTTGGCCATCCCTGCACTAGGGTCTATATTTACTAAACTGCGGAATTTTATAACTTGTTGTCCATAGCAGATTCTAGTTCTTTTTCATGCTAGAGAATGCAGACTAGAATCCGATTGGTTGCTATGGACATCTCCAGGTGCCCCGCCCAGCTGTCTTTAAGCTGATAAACACACACAGGACAACCAACTGTATAATTCTGGAAACTGTATTAGACACATAACCCTCTAGGAAGAACACTGTTAAACTCCAAATCTAATTTGTATATTTTATAACTTGTCAAGGCCATAGCGGTCTTATGCCCCTTGGGAAAAAAAAAGCTAAGTTTGACCTGAACAAAAATAAAATGTACCATTATAACCCTTATGTATAAAAATGTATCTTAAACCAAGCCAAGAAGCATTTCACTATACCTAGTACACGTGCTATCAGACAGAAAATGAGTGTACTGATGACGTAAGTCCAGTTCCAAGAATGACGTCCAGCCACTGTGGAAACTCCAAGAAAGATGAAGATTAAGGTCTCGCTGACACTGCTCCACATCTTCAGGAAGTATTTGATGGTCGTGTGTGACTTGTGGGAAATATTAGCCTCCACATATGGCCGCATTACAACCCCTGAGGCAATAAGGCTGCATAGATAAGAACAAAATTCAAATGTTTTTGCAATCTCAAAAAACAATGTATGGGGAAGTAAGGAAATGCAGATTATTATACATGGGGGAAGCAAGTGGAAATATAAAGATATATAGGCAATAAAGGTATAGAGGGAGGAAAGGAGGGGAAAAAAAGAAAGAAGGGGAACTCACGCCATAATTCCTGAGAGATGGAAGAGCTCTGCAGACATATATGCCATGTAACTATAAAGAAAAACAAATAATGGCTCTATAACACGAATGTGGGAGGTAAAGCGAGACGTAAAGGCTGCGATTATGCCATACACCAGTCCTACAAACACTCCTCCCAGAGCAACTATGAAGAAACTCAGAAATCCAAGGGAGATGTCACGGAATGTGACCTGATCTAATGCAGAAAACTCTTCAAAAAGATGGTACAACACCTAGGTAATAAAAAGAAACACAAAACATATACAATTAATAAAACAAAAAGGGAAACATGGGCGCAAGAGCTAATTATATACACAGGATGCATGAGGTAAGTATATAATGAAGGGAATGAAAAATAAAAACGATGTACAGTAAATTACTTTATTGTACCTTTTCAATCAGACCAGGGCAGGTAGAACCTGTTGTTATATTAAGAGTGTTAAATTAACTATGTACCCCTACCAAGATGAGAAACATTTCCCTAAACTAGTTTCCTTTTCCAATGAGACTGGAAAACAATTTGCAGATTTCCTTTAATAATTTAGTTGTATTAATTTTGTAATGGTAGGCATCAGAATGGGCATATGGAGTTACAATGTGCCAAATTACACAAGTGCATATATGAAATGAAAAAGTGTAGACATTTTTCATTAAAGTGTTAAATGGTATATGAAAAAAATTAAGGCACAATATATAAACAAAACAAACAAAAAACAAGTTTTTCTAAAACATAGCCACTTACCACAGTGACTGCATCATTAAGCAAGGACTCGCCAAACACCAGTATATGGAGCAACTCATTAATGTGGATTTCCTCAAATACAGCCAATACAGCAACTGGGTCCACAGCCGAAATGATACTGCCAAACAACAAATTGTCCAGGAGGCTTACTTTTGTTAGCTCTGCTCCACCAATCTGGCACACTGCATATAGCAGGGAGCCTATGAAGAAAGCATTCCAAAGCGTTCCCAGAACTGCAAATATTAGAATGGTTCCCAAGTTTTCAGAGAAAGGACGCAGTGGCAGGAAATATCCAGCATCCAATATAATTGGAGGCAAAAGGTACAGGAAGAAAACATCCGAACTCAGAACTGGAGGAGTTTCACCTACTGCTTTGATAAGTCCGCCTACAAGGAGACCCACAACAATGAGTAGGCAGCTTTCTGGAACTACATTGGACACGGTAGGGATCACATGGAAACCTGCACAAGACAAGAAGCAGATATATTATCTCCAGTGAATATGAATAAAACATGTTTTGCTTATGCAATAATAAACATTAAAATTCTTTGCTGTAACGGAACAGATATGTGGGGATGCAATGGGATGCTATTACTTGCTACGCAAATTAGTGGATGCCAAACAATCAGTGCTTGAACAGGGTTTGACAAATACCAGTTGCCAGAATGATTAGAAATCAGGACCTGACAAGTGGTTTGCAGTGAGGGAGAAACAGCCTTCTCCCTGCTAAAACAACTGGGTCTGACTGTCCCGGAGAGACAAAAGTCAGCTTTCCCTGTAGTTTCAGCTGGCGAGGGTTCACTGGGCGCAAGGGAACATTCTCTGTGGATAGATTGCAGGTGGCTTTTCCTTTGCATCATGGGACATACACAGTGTGTGTTATGGAGAAACAGGAGACAGATTTCTGCATAGTGTGTCTATGGAACGTTTTCATCTATATAGTGCGCCTAACCATATATATTCATGTTATTATTTCTTAACCAGTAGTTATCTTGTCTGTAGATGTCACTGCAAATATATACAATAACCATAGAGACATCAAAAACCTGCCTACAAGAGACAACCAAATGTGTGTGTACTTCTTCCATACATCCAGAAACCAGATTCTTTCACCTATATTTTCAGATAATAAAATATAGGGTAAAGCAGGGTCCAGAGATTGTCAGCTTAAATAATTACACCTATGTGGAAGTACATGATTTTCAGAGACTTTGCAAACTTCATTTGATAAACAAATACTGTTTGGTCTGGTATGAATGTAAATATCTCTTGAAACCGTTCCATAGAGTGTGGCTTCTAGTGTGGAATGTCCAAATTTAATGTGAACATAAAAAATAGTCAAGAAAAAAAGATATGTGCAGTAGCTCCTGACCTCATTGTGCCCCATTAGTCAGCTGTTATCAGCAGATTCGTGGCCTACATAATGCTTATTTGTCAAAACCTATTCCAAGAATGTCATTTTAATACACAAGGAAAAACATCACATTTAAACATTTATTGTGGTTGGAGTTAATCATGGGACTGTACATTCCCCTAAATACATATTCTTGTGGACACACAACATATACATGAAGTGTAAACCTGTAAAACATTTTCCAGCAATACAATGACATTACATTGCCATGGTCTGAATGCTATTAGAAGCAAAGGAAAGAGTTGCCAGCTAGTATGGGCACATGAAATATAAATGCCATAGAAGCAACGCTTGTATCTTCTCTTTAGTCATGATCAGGGCCCCACCTTAAATACACTTCTGTGGANACAGAATACTGTAAACATGAAGATCCTTATCTTAGATACCAGGCACTAAATAAATCTTCTAAGGCCTTTCACATTGATATTAGTCAGTGGTGGGATTCAGCCAGTTCTAACAGGTTCTGCAGAACCTGTACCTAATAGTTATCGGTTCTTAGAGCCGCATGTTAATGGATAAAGATGTGTGGACTTGGTTTAATGAAAACCAATACAGGGGCATATACAATGCACAATATAGGCTATACACCATGTACAATACATAGAAATTGAGGTTAGCTTTATGGTTTTCTCTAAAACAATTCTATTTTGACGCTGGAAAGGGGCGGGGCTTAAATGGAGCTGTGGCACATAGAACCTGTTGTTAATTTATTTGAATCCCACCACTGATATTAGTCCTTACACACACCTACATCTATAAACCTAGCGAGTTAAGAGTAGACAGCATTATTTTCTTTCTATTTTTTTTTTTAAATAAAATGCAATGAATTCCATGTCTGTTCAGAAGAAAGATACCCACCTATTAAGTTTCTTCAACATAACATTTTTAAAAATGGGCACAACTAGAACTCTCATTTTGTTGTGTTTTCCTTCATTAATATCATAAGAAATGCAAAGTACACACAAAATAGTGTCATATTTTAAAAAGTATTAGAATTGCTTGTTAAGGCGATAAAGTGAAAACATGAAACTACTAAGTCATATACTAGAATATGTATGCTTAGCTTGCCATCTAGTATACATGCTGGCAACTTTACTACAATTGTACAGTCCTGGATTCACCCTACATGCAAAGGTCTGAAAGTGCAAAAACTTTAAACACAAATGCAAACACAGCAAGGCACTGTATCACTTTTGCACATATGCAATAACACAATGTATGTGCAATGTATGTGTACTTAACACAATTGCACTATAATAAACAGCCTGGAATTCCTAATTATTTCTCAAGATTTCATGGATTACACAGGAACTATGGAAGGACTGTAGGACAGCAAGTAACTAGAAGGATATAGCGGTTACCAATGTCCCAAACTGTTACAAGCTAAAGGGATGTTTTACAGTACAGTTCAGGTAACCTTTAAAAACATTTCTGTATCCTTTACTACTCATTCTGGATTCCAGTCACATGCAATGGGACAAAAAAGCTGATCCACGATTTTTGTGAAAGCGCTTTGCACTGCACAAAAAGAACCAGAACAGGCATACGATTCAGAGTTTCTGTTTCTGATAACACATGTAACTAGGGTTAGGATGTAATGAAAAAAAGCACAGAAAAACTGCACTTCTGCCCCAGTTTTTTGCAGCAGGCAAGCAGGAGGTTGCTACTTCATTGCAACTGCCTTAGTATACAGTGTATTTTCTAATATGTGTAGACACATGTCTAATTTCTAATGTGAATACTTGTGAAACACCCTGTTCCACTAGTTAGAGCACACACATATGGATACAGGGATACAAGGGTAGCCTTGCGTATTAAACACGATTCTCGCTCTGCACACACAGTCAAATACAAATGCATTTGCAAAACCTGTTCCGCAGGAGTGGACAAACTCAGTCTTTATGATCTACCAACAGTCCGTGTTTTCTATGTCTCTGTAGAGAATCACAGGTCACATAATTACTAACATAATAACTGTGAATCGTACCGTATAAAATATTTGCGTTAGTTATGAACACACCTGTGCTGCAACATGGAGACATGGAAAATATGGACACTGATAGTTCACAACAATATTGAAAATGAAGATTAACACAGATTAAAAGCATTAACATAATATTTTCTGTACTCCAGCTCTAGGCAATATGCAACACCCCATCAACTATGCCTTTGCTGTTGGAGCATGATGGAATGTGACTAAAAGATTGGGACCTGGTTAGTGACTGACACGGAGAAGCAATCACCAGTTTATTGACAGGGTTATCTGGTGGTCCCTTTCTCCCAGCATGAAATTGACTATCCTTGCAGTTTCCAGGGAAAATGGACTAAAGACCAAGGGGGGAGCGCAGAATTTGCAGCTCCACCTCATCTACAGCAGTGCGTGCCAACAGAAAGACAGAGAAGCCTTAAGTACATAAGTCTATAAAAATAGGTTCAAGTATATTCTTGTAAAAAAATATATATAAATAATGGTGTAGTCACCTATGGTTACCAGAAATGTGTCAAATCCTGGGCTAAGAAACAAATGACAAATGGTTAGGTACCTTGCTTAAAAATAATATTAATAATAATAAACAGTGGCCATTTGATTTGATGCAGCAATTGCAAAAATAAATAATTCACTGAGCCATCCCTAGAGAAAAAAAAATAATACATGCAGTCATTGTTGCAAGAGTAGACAAATATTTGTAACGGGTTGACATCTTCGTTATACAAATAACCACAGGACTTAATATTGCACATAAAAGTGAGTTAGGATTAAATACTTCTCTGTATAATGTTAAAAAATGGCCAAAACAAACATATACAACCACAACAGAAAATGTCAGGTTAAAATTCAGAGGATCATAAAAACTACGTATCCCTGTCCAAGCAATAAAGGTTTTGTTTATGAAAACTTGATATACTAGAGAAATCATTGATTTCCATTGATACCTGTTACTACTTAATCTTGAAAGGGAAACTGAGAATTTTAAGCATAGCAACAATGTCACCTGTAATTCTGTATAAACAAGATGTATATGATGGCCAAACCACAAGCTTTACTTAAAGAAAGTCCAATGGCAGGACTCTGAACAACAGGTAAAAGGTGATCTAAATACCAGGCCAGCACTGCCCAGGGAGGATCACTAGGTAGCAGGCACACACTGACACTCACCCAGCTTCATTAGACACGCCAGAAGGATCCACAGGGCGATCTCGAAGGGTTGCCGGACGTGTTTATAATCCAGCTCCAGCACCGGGAATAGCTTGGGAGTATGCTTGCCATGTCCTTTCTCTGTGGGACCATGGCTCGTGTTGGCCATGACATGTGTCGGGTCAGGGCTGGTGAAACCCTGTATATCGTTGCCATCTTCAGAGTACAAGGCTGAGCTCACATCGGGGCAAAGACCGGGCCCCAAGGACAGGAGGAGAAGCACATAGAGTGCCCATTTGCATCCGGGGAACTCCGGGAAGAGCCTCATTTTATAACAGAGCTTCCTATTATAAATACTAACTAGAGCATCAACTTACACACTCCACATACACACAAGTAAACAAGACGCATACACACACCGTACCGAGTGCATCACTGTAGCAGGAGTTGTATTTTAATTCATGTATATGCAGTTTCATGTGTAGAGATAGGGTTTAGGATCAGTATGCATACTTCTGTGAGAGGAAACAGACTGCATAGAGGTGACCCAGGAAGGGAAGCAGAGAATCGATGCAAAGTCTGGGTATCTGACAGGGATACTCTCCGGCCCTTTGCCCCGGTCGGTGTACTAGAGGTTACTGAGAGAAGCAGCCGCCTGCATGTAGACCGAGAGCGCAAGCACCCATAGAAGAGCGGGGAAGAAAAGGCACTGCAGCTCTATGACACGGAGTTCCACGGATGCATGCCGGGCTCTCCCAGTGCCGCTTCTCCTCATACAGCCAGCACTCTCCCCGCCTCACTGTGGCGGCTTTTCACTTTATTTCCACTGGAAGCGAGAAGCCAGGAGATGATAGAAAGTACCTCAAGAGGGCGCTTACAGGAAACCCGCGCCCCACTGCGCCCTCTGCTGGCTGGAGGAGCGCGGAGCTGTGAGGCAGCACTCGGGCGGTCAGGGGTGTAGCATGGTGGGCTCTTTTAGCTCCGTCACATTGGTCGTGGTAGTAAATCACCGTGTGTGAAAGTGCGGGAGGCTTTTCTCAGTTGCCCTGGTTCAGGGCGCTGCTGGTATCTGGTTAGTGCTTGTATAGCTGACTTCACCCATTTCTGGAGGACCACAAAACTCAATGACAACGAATACACAACCTTTATCTGCAAGTTGTGGACAAGTTTGTGTGTCCTCTATAGTGACTAAGAATAGTGTGTGAAAGCATACGCAACTACATAGTGGCTTAACTGGTTCTGAAACCATATGTAATTATGGTCAATAGTGTAATGGCTGAACATTTGATACTCATAATTAAGCTTTAAATCTCACATACAATGTCTATAGCTGGCCACACGCTGTAAGATAAATCGTTCCAATCTAAAGCTTTTTTCAAGAGTGGGTAAAACCATGTTGAATTGCGGGGGAGGCAAACTGAATTAATTGCTGTAATCAGTATTACAGGTGAGAGATGATGTTTCCAGCACAGGTGTAATAACAGTGTAACAGTAACGCTGGTCAGTATCTGTGTGCAACATGCAACAATAAAGTATTCTCCCTG
>JABWIB010001092.1:65146-77981 GCA_016617825.1 Platyplectrum ornatum
AAGTGGTGGAGGCTAATACTACAGAACAGTTTAAGCATGCTTGGGATAAATATAAGGGTATTGTCAAACAAAATATAGAATAAATTTGGGTTGGTATAGTTTTAAATACACAACTGGGCAGACTGGATGGGCCATGTGGCTCTTATCTGCCGTCACTTTCTATGTATGTATGTTTCTATGTTTCTATTGGGACCCTTTTTCCACCAAACTAAACCTGGGTCTATGTGCATAAACCCAGGTTTTTATGTCAGTGGAAAAGGGGTATAAGTGTAAGGCACTTGTAGGCATTGAGGTGTTTTTTATTAAAGTAAAATTGTGCCCAGATTGCAGTGGCAAAATAGGCATGGTGTTGGCCGAGTCAGGGACCAGTGGCAGGACTTATTTGTCCTGTTTTTAGCCCCCTAAATGTTGGGAGGTATGCTAAAATAAATCAAAACTTTGCTTTTGTTTGTGGTAGAGCTTTCATGTTGGTCTTGTTTTGTAGCTAAGGGGCAGGGCCAGACAGATCATAATACAGTTTATTAGTGAATAGTGGAAGCTGAATGGACCTTTTTTTGTCAAAACTCATGGGAAGAAATAATGTAATTGACTTTTGGAAAAGGAGTATAAAAAAAATCTGAAAATTCATATAACAAGATATTAAGTGATTTCTGCACCATAGAATGGTCTATACTGATTTGGTATGGAATGACCCAAATGAGTATTGGGGTTGTTATTGCTTTATATCAAAAAATACTAAGGTGTGGTTAAATATTGCTTAATTGCTACTAAGTATATTNAATATAATGAATATTGAATATTTAAATGTTTTTTAATCATCTAAAAGCCCAACCCAAACATTATACGCCAGAATATTTTATATTTCAAATAAGATGGCAGAACATTAATCACATACACTTGCTTAGCCACCAGCCATTAATTATATATTCCTAGTGCAACATTGCGCTATTTAGAGATGTAGCACATTATTTTTTGGTGTTATGTTTTGCATTTTTTGCCCCTGCTTTATTTCTACATACTTTATTTGCAGCAATTATTTATAGAGGTTACTTGGTTATATGCTTTACTTCTGTGCTTGCCTTTGCTTAGTCACGAGACTAAGCTAAAATGTGGCAAAACCACAGGGTGATTTTACCCAGGTGGCCATTAAAAAACTAAAAGACCTTCAAAAAAATATTACAGCTGTCTTCACTGGGCACCCCGATTTCTCATGTATATACAACGTCCTCTCCGGCTGCACTGGACGGTGCGGAGCATAGGAAGGCGCCGCTGGGTTCCACTCCGGTGCCCAGCAAAGACACCTGAAACGGAAGTATATTTATTTATTATATCTCTATTTTTTACAGGTTTTTTAAAATGTAAACAAACAAATATCGTTGATAAATCACAAAATCCAATTGGTCAACGATATCGTTTGTTTATGTTGTTCTGGGTTCCCACGACAGTCGTGGGTTTTGGGAAATTAATGGAAACCTTTTTAAAAGAACACATTGTAGGATATTTATAATACAATAATTTAGAAGACCCTAAGCAGCATGATTTCACAAATCTAATTTGAATTCTTTGACTGAGTCACAAAGGTAGTAGATCAAGGGGAGCTGTAGATATAGCTTATCTATATTTTAGCAAGGCTTTCAAACAAGCTAAAAAAAAATCTGAGATTGAAACAGAAATAGTTGAGTGGATACAATCTTGGTTACAAAGTTGTGGTTGTAGTTGTGGTCAGGGGGTGTCCCCGGGGAAGCCACTGCCACCATTGTCAATAGCTCTATTAAGAGTAGAGAAGCTATTACACGGGGGCTTATTTCACCACACAAATTGGACTAGCTATGTATTTGGTTATGTACTTGACCTCACTTTTATAAGCACCCAGACTCTTCGGGCAAGATTCAAATCCCTGTGAAGATGGTAGGCACAATTTGTATCTTTTCTATATGCATCTATAGTCAGCAAATGAAATGCAACAAATACACTTTTTAAAAAGACTTCCAGTGGGCGTAACATCCATGATGTATGCCATTTTAGAGAGCTCCCGCCACCGGCCTCTGTATTTGCTGCCCTGATGCTGCTTTTGTCTCCACGCCTCTCCTGGCTGCGGGGGATAAACTTGGGATAATCCCAGGAAAGGGCTTACCTTGTGGCCCGGCTCCCTGCAGGACTTTTTATCACCGGAGTCCCCGGCATGGTTATTTTTTTCCTGTGTATCTTTTTCTGCTCGCTCTGTTTGACTCCTCCCATGACCTCCGCCCACCCGACTGACCCTGGAGCCTTCGTCTCTGCACGAAATAACTGCCTGACAATGGTTTCCTGAGATACTTGGGTCTGAACTCTTCTGTGAAGGACAATGTATAGTCTCACACCTCAGAAACTGCACCCAATATTCTTAAAGGCTCATTGATTGGGGAGTGTGTGTTGGCCAATTACACAGATAAAACTCGGAATTGCAATCCTTTTCTACTGTTCTCTCCTGTACGACATCCTTCACGTCATTAAAGATCCTATTGGTAGATACTTACTAATTGATGTGACTATAGATAGGGTAACATACACATTGCTTACCATCTATGCCCCCAACACGGGTACCCCTGACTTTCTAAGGACTGTGTCCCAGCTCCTCCTACAGAGGGACGTTCATCATCTGATTGTGGGAGGTGACCTCAATATGACTTCTAAGGTGACTTCAACATGACCATTAACCCCTCTGACCGATCTCCCTCCCTTCCTTCTCTTCATTCTCTCTCTTCTAATCCTTTCCCCTATTTACTAACTACGCATAGGATTCAATACCCTTGGATTGTACAGCACTCTACGTCTCGTGAAGTTACATTTTGATCCTTTTGTTTGCCTCGATGATACTTTTCCTCCATCTTGTAGTTTCTGCTATCCACCCTATCCTGATCTCTGATCATGCTCCTATCAATTTAACCCTGAAGCGTCTATCTTTGTCTACCCATGAGTCTCTCTGGAGATTTCCTTTCTATCTCTATCAGTCTGAAGATTTTCATAAGTACTTGGAACATGCCTGAGTTACCTTTCACTTTGATAACAGCCTCCACCGTTCTGACCCTATTTTGTATTTGGAAACTGCAAAAGCGGTCCTCCAAGGCCATATTATTTCTTATCAGGGCAAACTTCAAGCTGATTTTAACTGTCGATATGCTACTTTGAGTGAGGCTCTTGTGTAGGCCTTTTGGCTCTTTACTGCCGATCCGATGGAGGATAATCATGAGGCCTATGTCTTCTCCAAACAACTGTTGGAGACTTTGCTGCTTACCGGAGCCCAAAGAAAACTATGGGCTAAATTTACTATGTGTGAGATTGAAAAGTGGGGATGTTGCCCATAGCAACCAATCAGATTCAAACTTTCAGTTTCAATTTACATACTTAGAATGTGATCTTGAATCTGATTGGTTAGTGTGGGCAACATCCCCACTTTTCAATTTCAGTACTCTCACAACTTAGTAAATTTAGGCCTATGACTTAATGCGCAGCAAATTTTTTAGATGGGGAAATAAATCTGGCTAATCTGGTAAAATATCGCTGCCCCCCCTCATGTCATTCCGTCCATTGTGAATCTGGATACGCAGCGCACTCTCACAGATACCTGTGATATCTACTCTGAGTTTTGCAAATTCTTTACCCAGCTTTATGCAGCGCGTCCTGATGACCCTTCTCCCTGCAGCCTGTGTTAATCCAGTCTCATCTGCCTAAACCAGGGGTAGGCAACCTGCGGCTCTCCAGATGATGTCACACTACACATACCAGCATGCTTTGTGGTACCAACTGTCAAAGCAGTTAAAGCATGCTGGGATTTGTAGTTTGAGAACATCTGGAGAGCCACAGGTTGCCTACCCCTGGCCTAAACTCTCTCCTGATCAGGTGGCGCTTCTGGATGTGCAAATTTCTGAAGAGGAAGTTCGCAAAGTCATTGCCTGCCTTTCCAATAACAAATCACACTCTCCTTTCAAGCCCGTCAAATGCTAGTCATTATCTCTATTTGGTCTGGTTATGTCAATACTTTGCCAGTCCCCACTCAACAGCAGATTCATGACTGCTTCCGTATCACTGGCTGGTATGAGATGCAGTTTATGTTGGGGTAGGACCGCTTTCGCTAGACTCGATTGCTACCGGGGAATAAAGTTACTGAGGGGTTTTATAAGTTTGTCACACTATAGGGGCCGCCTGCCCTCTGTATACTTTGCCCTATGTTTCTTTATGCCTGTTGTATGTTATTTTTCATGCAGATGAACCTTTCCTCGGGTTTGCCTTTATGTTCATGGTATATATTTGTGCATAATGTACTCTGTTCATTGTTTCCTTTTATGTATGTTTAAATACTCCAATAAAAAATGGTTTAAAAAAAAAAAAATTAAGATATACCAGAACGGACATCGCACAGAATTCTGACCCCTCCATACACCTCTGATTCCCAGACCCCTAATATGCAGTACTACACATGTATTACATTTATTGGAAATGCCCCCATCCTTTAAAAACCCTGTGTTTTGTCACTTTCAAATTACCTTTTGTAAATATGTTTGGTAATATACAATGTGATAGTGAGTATCCTACAAACACAGACTATAAAAATAGTTAAAAAATAGTATAAAATAGTTCAAAAAATTACATCAATTGTTTCATAAACGTGTTGACATTTTAGCATAATTACCAGGAATATTTTATGCTGAATAGTGGAATCCACTGTCTAGACATATTTTAGCACACTATAATCCTAATAATGACATGGTAACTTAACAAGGTTTCTAATGTAATTATATACATATAGTAAGCAGGATTTAGCGTGATTTTCAGAATTGATGTGGACACCAGGCTTTTTGGTCAGTCAGTTTTATTTAACACAAAATAAAACAAAAACCAAATCCTAGCCCGTCTAAACATCTGTCCTCCTGACTATCACTAATAGCAAAACAGCATACCACTCAAGGCCCCAGCAGTCAGAGGTGATCCAGGGTCTCTCACACACAGTCTGCACAATCCTTCCCCAGGACAGTGAGTACAAAGTGAGACACTGAACACCCATCTCAAACACCTCATAAAGGTTTACTCAGGTACAGACCTGATTAGGCCTGGGCAGGCCCCAAGACCAGGCCTGGCCTTGATGGATGGTGGACCCACCCTCACTTCCACCATACCCCCAGGAACCCCTAATCCGGCTATTACAACAAGCCCAATACACTGTTGAGAAAGATAATAAAATAATGGCTATTTCTCTGGGAGGTCCTACCTAGCTTTTTCCTGTGTGAGACTTTTGTCTAGGAGGCTTGTATACCATGTTTCTCTTGTGGCATATATTTGCATTATTGTCACAGCCTTTTCCAGTTGGACAACAGTTGGAGTGTGAGGTTAGTGTTCAGTTTTGTCTTCCGGATATATCTGTTATTAATATGGACCACCACTAAGTTGTGTGCAACCAGCTTTTGAATTTTTAAAAACAAATTCCATTCCTGAAAGACTCCCACTTATAAGGACTGGACAGTTTAGCCTAATTAAACGGGTAGTAATAAAGGTAATCATTATCTGGAGCATTCTTTGAAGTAGTGGTATGAAAACATAAAATAATAGAAGTGAATATGGATTTATAGTTTTTCAATTAAGCCACAGTTGGAACTGACAGTATTGCATACATATAGTATAGTAGGGTTGGAAGTGAAATTCCACAGGGATTTGCACTTGGCCCAGTGCTATTAATATATTTATTGACGTAATAACACATGGTAGTAAGGGGAAAACATGTTTTTCTGCAAATGACGTCAATCAACCAAAACGCTTGGGACAGTGGAAGTGTTAGAGAGTGGATTCCAATGAATGCATGACAGGAAAATAGTGGATTGATGAAACACAGATGGAACTGGAACTATGTACACAGTGAACAGATGAAGATGCAGCAGTGGCAGGAACCAGGAGTTGATGCTGCTCAATACAAGTACACAAGGAGATACTCAATATAACACAAAGAGAACCAAGTAACTCTGAAACTTTGTCACAGGTGAGCAGGGATGGAGGGTTTAAATAGAGGCTGTGATTAGAGTGACCTTATCTGTGATGACCCTGAATGCTGTACTTTCATGATGCTAAGCAACATAGCACCAGAGCATAGAACAGAAATTACTGAAAATCATTAGCTGTGAGATGCAACTAGGAGGTTTATTATTTTAAATTACAGTAAGTATGGGTGTTTAAGATATATCTGATCTGATACTCATTGTCAAAAACTTATGACTACAAAAGTATTATACACATACAAACTAGTAACAAAGGCAAATGGACTGTAACTATTTACACACGGACACACACACTTGGTGCCTGGCTGATGAAGGAAACGCACCTAGCTAAACGTCTTTGAAGACAAACACACTGTCACTAATGTCTATTCAATAAAGGTGGGAATAGGCATGTAGATTGGGTTGCTTTCATATGGAAGCAAATCCATGCAATTTAGGATAGCGATCACTCCCTTCTTACATGCAAAATTCTAGAGCTCTGTGTGTATAGAAAACATTGTATGACAAATATTGGTCCAACCACAGGGGCCCAAGTTGTAACATTTTTTGTATTTGCTTTTGCTGGTTACATGAGATGTGTTTTCCCTTCTCACATAGGGCTGGATTCAGCTTTTCACTCTCATGACTTACACTCATGAGTTACACTCTCATGGGTAAAACCATGTTGAATTGCAGGGGAGGTAAAATGAATGTCAGTGTTTGCATGCAGGGAGAATACTTTATTTTTGCATTTTGCACACAGATACTGACCAGTGTTACTGTTATACTGTTATTAGACTAGGTCTAGGAAACATCATCTCTCACCTATTATGCTGATTGCAACTAATTAAATTTACCTCCCCTGCTATTCAACATGGTTTTGCCCATGAGAGTGTAACTCATGAGTGTAAGTCATGAGAGTGAAAAGCTGAATCTGGCCCATAGTAACAAATCCAGACAGGTCTCCCTGTATGTATGAGAGAGTTCCCTCCTGTAATTCGTACATGCTTCTGGACACTTAAGTGACTTAAAAAATAGAATGAATTAAAGAGCAGTTGTGACGTCAATATTTCTAACCCCATCACCCCAATTAATCTCCAAATTCTGTATATTGCAAACACCATTCTAGTACAACAAGAATTAAGAACTATAGCACATTAAAATAGTAAAACAAAAAATACAACATCCTGTGTGAGTCTCATAGAAGAAAAGTCTCAGAATTAACCTATAAACAATACATCGCAGTGGCGTAACTTTGTTCCAGTTTACCAAAAGTGAGGAGGAAGCAGAGAGAAGTTTTGTATGGTGCTCTCTGCTAAGTCACTATTAACTACCTGGATTGCTTGAGAAGAAATTTAGCTTTTTTGATTTTGCTTATTATCTTAATACAGGATGCATCAGAGTATAGTAAAGTAATGATAAAGTATGATAGTAAAGAATAAAATAAAAAAAATGGTAAATTGAATATGAAAGAAGGAGGAGAGATGTCATAGAATGGAATCCAGATAAAAGCTTTTTCTATCCCAATTAGTATGTGCTACATGGCTGGAGTGTGGAGAGAGTTCCTGTGAGAAGAAGTTAAGCAGGTATAAGAAAGTGGATGCTAGTGAGATAAAGATACAAACAAACAAACAAACCGTTTTCTTTGAGGGATTCAGCTAATTAAGTGAGTAGAAACTTGTCTGTAATGTGTGGCAGTTGATGACAGTTTGGCAAAACTTTTATCACATTGTATTATTTTTCATGACATTGTCCAAGGTGTTTCAAAACACTTATAACCACATAACAAAGACTCGCGCAACATTTGGACCTAGTCCTTTTTTAACATAGCATAGCATTTTTTCATGCTGTACAAACTATTCTTCGGTAGCTAAGGAATCTAGGTGTACAGATTCCTGTTTTTGCAACAGAACATATAAGTTAAAATTCAAACACATCTAGGGGGTATATTTACTAAGCGGTGAGATTGCAGTGAGATTGAAAAGTAGGGATGTTGCCCATAGCAACCTATCAGATTTGAGTTCACATTCTCCAGAGTGTAAAATGAAACTGAAATCTAATTGGTTGCTATGGGCAACATCCCCACTTTCCAATCTAACTGCAGTCTCGCCTCTTAGTAAATATACCACCTAGTGTCAGTTCTCATCTCAAGCATCATGAGTCAGATCCAGATGAAAGGGGATTTAGTACGTAAATTCCCCAATTTACTTGTACTGAGTATGAAACAAATAATTTAAGAATTTCTGCAAGGATCGAAATTCCACACAGAGCAGGTCCACACATGGGACCAGATCCAGGCATAAAAATGTTTAGAGATTTATCCAAGTCACTATGCAATTTAATTCCATACACTTGACTATCCTTACAAAGGTAAGGGGCAGGTTTGAATTTACGCTTGACGTACTGTAGGTGGGGATAGCTGTGCTAATCTCATTGAGTGAGTGGCAGTTTTACTATCAGTGCAGATGTTTTCCTTACAGAAGCATATTTGCAGAGAAAATGTAAGGTTGGGTCTTGGGTCTTGTCCATAATGATTTATTTTCTTTATTTAAATTTGTTTCATTTTTTTCATGCTCCATACAACTAAGCATAATGGACTGTATTCAGACTTCTGCAGCCAGGGCAGTTGTAAGGACAAGGAGAAAGACTTTAGCACTGAAATGTAGGTTTTGCTATATGCCTGCCTCAATACCTAAACTTCCTAACTCCCCCCATTTTAAGTGAAGACAGTTTCCTATGTACACACACTCTAAAAACTGCTAGAAATACACTTGATTCCTCAATTCCTCATATGACTACTGCATTAGAAAAGAAATATTAACACATATCACATCATGACTAAAGATTTTCCATTGCGTTTTGCACTTTGTACATGATGCACTGTACACTAGTAGAACAGGCCTGCGTGGGAGTTTTGAACACTCCTATATGTTTTAAAATGATGCTATAATCTAACTTAAAGACATATGACTTGGCAAACAAATCACTTGAATATCAGGTTTAGTCAGCTTTCAGAGGTTAATCAGGCGGTAATCGTAATAGTTAGTTTGGGAAAGTACAGGGTTATTTGGCAATGGCTCAGTGAATCATAAAGCCAAAGAACCTCTTCTTCCTATAAAACATAAAGCCACTGTTGGTAACTGTAGTTTGTCCAAGCAGAATATGGGACCTATGGGTTTCTCATTTTGACTTACTGATTATTCCAGGCAGCATTCATAGTGGTCTCTCCGCTCTCTGTGCTCCCCCTACAGCAGCCTGTTACATGTGCTGCAGCTCCATGTAAGATCAGGTAAAAAAACTCAAGTGTAACTAGAGTGCCTGTCACAGTGACAGTAACTAGAGGGGGCGCAGCAAGGAGGGAGGGGGACTAGCCCCCACATTAAAAAATGTTTTGACGCTACTGTAAGGTGGTCTTTCCGCTTCAGCCATTGATACCCTGTTCACACAGACTACCCTGGTAAATCTGTTTTTAACGAGCAGGGTTGTTAGCTGTGGATCTGAGTTACCCTGGTAATCAACCCTGTTCACAGAGCTGAATTACCATGGTAATTCACAAACTACCCTGGTAATTCACAAACTACCATGATCCTACACCGTTCACACAGAACCAGGGTAGTTAGTAGTAATTTCATCGCCGTTTACACAGAGCACACTACCCGGGTACTTCATTTAACCTGGGAAGTTCACTGAATTACCCGGGTAATAGCCCTCTGTGTGAATGGGGTATGACAGACATTGCAATCACCATGTTGGAGTCTCCACCTGCCACTCTGGGCCCATCCAGAATCAGTGTGATTCCTGAAGATTTCCCCACCCAAGCCATAGAGATTTCCGACATGAAAATATCCAATAATATTCTCACTGCTCACATTGGATAACATCAGCAAATTTGACAGGCTACAATGGGCACTCCGATCGAGGATCACACAGCCAGAGACATATGACAGCTGCATCATTATACTGTGAAATAATAAATTCTGTAATATATGTAGTGACATGATTACATTGAGTTTAAGTACACGTTTTGCAGCTGCGCCAATAATTTTTCTCTTCAGCAAATACCATGTTCCAACTTCTTATGGTAGGGCTGCAAACAAAACTACCACCCTGCGAGACCTAGATCAGCTGCACTGCTTCTGTGACATTTAGCCTACTTGAGATGTCAATGTTGGTGGATACATGACTCATGTTACATCCATTGAATAGAGACTACACATTGTTTTCACCCCCCCAGGCAGGTCTACAATAGTATATATATATAATTTCACAAATACTTATTCCATGATATATGCTGTATGGTGGACTTAAGGCTTATAAATGTGTATTGATTAGTAAACATAAAGAACAGAGGGAAAGTAAGCAATTAACTGTAAGGAGATACCACCTATGTTCACTTAGTAAAAACCATAATGCAACCATTTAGACTCATGAATGAAAACAATAAACATTCCATATTTGTTCAGTTCAAGGCAACATTAGGACATTCTAATTTTTTAATTGAATTGCTGAACCAACATGTTTTAAATAGTAAACTCACTGCAACTCCTCTGTGAGTCCAGTGATGGTCAGTGCATGCGAATTACAGATTGAAAATTTGTGCTACACTTTTCCTAATCCCTGCTTTCTCACTGTAAACTCTAAACAATGGAAATGTTGGATCACATATCATGTGTTTTTAAACTGAGAACTAACTCACCCAAAAAGACACACCTCACAGAAGAAGCATAAGAGCTTCTGCCCCAGCCTTGCACGCCCAAACTCCGCCCACCATGACGAAGTCACGCCCCTTTCCGGTAAAACAAAAAAATCCCCACTTTTCTGCCAGTTTGTCCCCATAGCGGGGCAAACTGGTAGTAGGGAGGGACAGCGGGACAGTCCCCCAAAAGCGGAACTGTCCCGCTAAAATCGGGACTGTTGGGGGGTATGCACTAGACACTGCAGCCTGATACTGTACACTGTGGGCCCTGTTATACTGGATAAGCCTTGCATGTTTCTTATAGTAACACCAATACTAGCACAGGGATGTCTTATTATACTAAGTCTGTTGTTCTCTAGTTGCAGTGGATTCCCTTGCTGAGACAATACTTGTCTTCTGCAGTTTAGATCTCTAATATGAGATGGCTATCAATTACTGCCAGGTTGATGCGATAAGAGTAGAAATTGTGAAGGCTGCTCGCCAATCACTGACCTGCAATCTCTTTGTGAGAACCAGTAGTGGCATTCCTCAATGCCTGTTATGTCAGCTATGTTATGTCACCTAACCTACTGTTGATGCTCTTGTTTATTTGTATCTATTTGATTCTGTGATTTCAAAATTTAATTCCTTTCTGGTCCTAGTCCAGTTTTCTTGCTCCTTTCCTTTCCAGTACCTCTCCTACCTTTTACCCTTTACCCATTCTTCCTTTCTGGTTACATGACTGTGGTCAGTTTATATTGCTAGTTCTAGTCTGTCTTTAGCATTGTTTATATGTGTGGTTATTTCATCAAGCCGTTGCCCCTCAGTGTTCCCAATCCATCTAACTGTGGTTGTTTGCCCACTAATTTAATTAACAAAAGCAACCCAAGCAAACCGATTAATCCTGACTTCCTAATCTTGACACTTACAAATGTTTATTTGTCAGATATACATGATGATTATTGGTACAATCTAGTNCCTGGTAGTAGAACATGACTCATGCATATGAGATGTCATACAGAGACTTTGCTTGAAAAATAATGATAAGATATCAGGTGATTTGGTAAAACTAACATTCCACATAAACCTATAGTTATATTAATTTTATTAACAACTAAAGTAAAAGAATTATTTCTTTCAATAGGATTATACTTTTAGCTATGAAAGGCTCAACATTAAAATTCTGATGGACAACTTTTTCTAAAATTGTTTCCCCGACATAAGACCAAATCCAGTCTCCTGCTAGGAATAGGGTGTTAAAGTGTAAAGCATATTTAAGGTGCATGGTACCTTTAATTGCCTATACATGAGTAGTGCATGATGGTATCCACTGTGTGAGCAGGCTCAAGGGAGGACGAGAGTAGGCTTATAAATTTAGTAACAATTGTTCAAAGTTTAATTTAGGGACCTGTAGGGATGTAGGGAATAATTTGTTACACAATTTCACCTGAGTATGACAATAACGCTTACTGGTGCAGTGATGCTGGGGCATTTTTCCTGTTTGTTTTCTCTGTTAGAGTTACCCCTGCCTTTCATGCACCTGCAGCNAACTTACAAATTGATTTGAGCAACCACCACCCTGTGTATATAAATACCGCATATATACTTGTAAAACACTATTTGGGCACACGGTAGGTCTCAGAAGGGAAGGAGTGCCATTTGGCTTTTATTTTGCAAAGATTTTGCTAGTTTTCTTGTTTTTGTGTGCAATAAAAAAACTACACCCTAAAGCAACTCATATGGTGATCCCTTTGACCCCATAGTGATCACCTCACGGATGTTTTGTAGAATTGCTAATGATCAGGAAATGAACCTTAAAATTTCATTTTTTTCCAATTTATTTATGGATTTACCTCATAATTATAAATGACAATACCCTATATATGGTTGTAAAACACAATTTGGGCACATGGTAGGTCTCAGAACAGAAGGACAACCCTGAAGAAAGTAAAAAAGCTGAACCGTTGGACTGTTTTAAAAACTATATAAAGACTCTGAGTGCTTTATCATATTGAATCATTCTGAAAGCTAGTTAAATATATACATATATACGCACATTTATATACCATGTTTCATATATATATATATATATATATATATATATATATATATATATATATATTTTTTGGATTGGAGCGCCAGAAGTTACAATACCTGG
>JABWIB010001093.1:46337-57401 GCA_016617825.1 Platyplectrum ornatum
TTCAATTATAAAATTTAGGATCGCAGGAGATCCCATAGGTTGAACTTGATGGACTGACGTCTTTTTTCAATCTCAACTACTATGTTACTATGTTACTATGTAATAGATCTGATAAGAAGTCGCCTATCAGGATGGTATATTTATACATTCACTTTTATTAGATATAATTTGTGGGCCCCTAAAGCCCAAGTATATCAACAGAAACAGCCATATGACACGTATTGCATAACCAATTTGGGGCAGCAATTCCCCCCAGGCATTTCAAGGCCCCATTTATCCACGTGCTACATGCTTCATGCAAACTATTGTTGGTCACTGATAAAGAAATGCTTAACATTATAATGTTAAAGGGATAGAGAAAGAATTTATAATAGGCTATGTCAGAGATCCCTCTGTACAAGTTGGAGTGGTTACAAAGTGAACACACTGATGTCTGGATCAGCGTGTTCCAGCCCTTGATGATTATTACAACTTCAATCTAGATCTCCAGTAATGGCTTTAATGGTATCTAGATAGCCTGTTCCATCCAGAATTGGAT
The DNA here is from genome assembly GCA_016617825.1 of Platyplectrum ornatum. Lineage (NCBI taxonomy): Eukaryota > Metazoa > Chordata > Amphibia > Anura > Limnodynastidae > Platyplectrum > Platyplectrum ornatum. Next base: position 46,876 of record JABWIB010001093.1, read on the forward strand.
GTCATGTGGCACATGATGATAGAGTTGGCATCTTATGCAAATTGGAAGATGGAAGTGCACAGCTTTCTATCAGCAACCATTCATTAAGATTATATTGCTTAACTGGGAAACTAATTAAAATCAGCTTGAGTTCCTTTGCAGAAGTGCATGCGATTTTCAGCTCCACACACTTATACAAGCAGGCATTTGCCAGATGTGCCAGTTTTTTTGTAGAATGCAAAAATTGTTAAGATTTAACTCAGGGTTAAGATTTAAGGCTATAATCAGTTGGGTCAATCAGGGGACTAAATAGGCAAGTCGTGGTATCATAGACTTTCTAAGCCTGAGATGCCATTTTTTCTTCTCCCAGGATTAATTAATTGTGCTACTAATGGTTTAATATCATGGTGGGTCACAGTTGGAAAGGACTGCATGGTGGTGTCATATGTTTGACACATGCTTTCTTGTGACCTATACAAAATTGTGATCTGATCTATTTTTATCAGGTTAGATGTGGTCATTCTTGGCAACGATACAGGAATGGAGGACCTATGAAAACAGATAATTATCTGGCGCACATAAGCCGAAAGTGTTATACTCACTACAAAAAAGTTGGGAAAACAAATGCAAAAGCGCTGGAATACCAATCACTACAATTCAGTCTGCAGTAGTCCAATCTTCCACAATGCAGGCTTCCAATATCTCCTTCTACCCACAAGTCCAGCTATCACTACATATAACAAACACTTTTCAATAAACACACATGTGACTCCTCTTGTGTAGGAAGGCTTCCTATGAACTTTAATACTACAGACTGAATTGTAGTGATTGGTATTAGTGTTTTTGCATTTGCGCTCACAACTTTTTTGTAGTGTAGTTTTCGGCATTTGGGTGTATGCCTTGGGGCCACTAGCAAAAGCCGTAGGATCCTTAGGTTGCAAAACATTGGGAACAATAGCAGAGAATAAGAATATTTGTCACAATAAATGTGTAAGTTGCTGACCCAGAGATATTTCGGCATGTTTACCATTTCATTCTAAAGTGTTTTTTAAAAATGATTCCTTTTTAAAATCCAGACATTCAACATTGAGCTTTCAGCTGTAAGACCTATCCAGAGTACGCATCTTGTTATTTCAGGTAAAGTTTGGCTCACAGGTAATATAAGTGTTTTGGTATCCCCCATTATAATTGTTCCGCTGATACACATCTAGTATTTGCTATCTGATAAACATTCTTGTAAATAGTTCTGTTTCTATTTAACAAAGACTGGAACGAAACACGTGATTTCTTTTAATACATAACTCCTGCAGTTAATAGAGGTATATTAAATTACTACCGAAAAGTCTTCTTAAGACTTCCAGCTGCTTGGGTTTTTCTATACAGGGAAGGATAATTAATTGAGATTCGCAATTTTTGAACGTGTTAGAAATTTCAAATAAATATAGTCACCTAATGTATTTTAATGTAGTTCAGATTCCAATTATCATTTTCTGCGGGTGTATTACATGTTATGACTATCATGCTAACTTTAACTTTACAGATCAAAGAATAAAAAGAAACAATACAACTCTACCTTTTAAAACTTAAATGCCTGTCATAGTATTTTGCTACTAAAACAACATAAACATTACAGTGTTTGACTTCACTGCGTGGACAGGGCCAGATTAACAATGGGGTGGATGGAACTATAGCCCAGGCCTCCATCTGAAAAAAAAGCCCACACATACAGCCATTCTTCAGGCCTCCCACTAAAATGCTTAAGGATGAATGTGAGACACCCACTCTCCTGCACAGCGACACAACAGTGCTATGCAAGTGTAGGAGGGTACAGTTTGGTGAAGTAAATGAATGACTGGGCCCACATATGATTTACCACCTCACACAACACTGGTCATACCCACTGCAATGGGCCCTCGAAAATGTTCAGCCCCAGGTCCATGTGGTTTTTAATCTGGCCATGTGCGTGGATAAAATACTGAATGTTTTTCTGTATAACTTACAGGACTTTTATATTTGAGATTTACCCAATCAAATGGAAACAAACTTCTTATAAATATCAGATCATCCATATTTACTTAAATTTTTTTATTATTAAGGCGGCCATTCACGAGAACGACTTCGTCGGCACCGACAAACAGGGTGATTTTCCTTAGGGTAAATCATCCTGTCTGCGGCCCATCCACGAGAATGATAATTTTGTACTCATGGTGGCCATTAAAAATAATGGAAACCCTGTAAAAAAAATATAGAAAAAAATTTAATAAAAATATACTTACTGTCCAGATATGTTCGATGGGCATCGGAGTGGTTCCCAGCTCCTTCTGTCATGCATATACAGACATCTGGACACTAAGTATATTTTTATTACTTTTTTTCTATTTTTTTAAGTTTTTCTTTACTTTTTTTTAGTAAACAAACGAACATCGGTGATCAATTGGAAAATCCGTTTGATCACTGATGCTGAGTGTCTTGACCTTTTTGCACTACTCCTTGATGAAGCTCCAAACCTTGCCATTGGACTTTATCATGGTTTCTCTGTTATTCATGCATGCGGATGGGCACCAGGGTGATATACCTACTAATTTCCGTAATTTTGGTAATCCACAGCTAACGTGGATAACATATGCCCAAATGTTACTGTTTAGGTGATTTACACAAGGCAAATGCGTAAATCACTTAAACTACGTAAGTTTTGATCTGGTCCTACGTATGGTTCAGTGGGTAGGACAGTTCTAAAGCTATAAATTTGATACCTGGACCTGGACCTTAGACAGAGCCGGATTATGAGCCACATGGGCCTGGGGCTGAAAATGATGAAAGGCCAACTGGAGTGGCCAGACATGTGTGGGCGTTATCACTGTTGTATATGGTGGCCAATTATATGTGAGCCACTTAATCACCCTGTGTCCTTCATTCCTCTCATCCTCCTTCATCACACTGATATCATTAACTGCAACACTATGGGCTTTTTTGACAATGGAGGCCTGGGGCTGTAGTCCCTTTAGCCCCATTGTTAATCTGGCCCTGACCTTAGAGCGTGTAGAGTTTGTATGCTCTTTGCATGTCTGCTCCAGTTTCCTCCCACACCCCAAAAACATAAATAAATTGTCCTTATGTGTCCCTAATGTGTAATTGTCCCTATGTATCAATCCCCAATCTCCTATAGAATGTAAGCCTGCATGGAGTGCCCTATTCCCCACCCATTCTGCCTCATACTAGTGTCACGTTGTATAGCACTACGTATTCTGATGGCACGATATAAAAATCTGTTAATTAATGAATAAATACAATAAATAATAAAATATGAGCAATTTAAATGGCTATCACAGATGTGCTTGACTGAGTAAGAAGATATTTTTGCAAATAGATGTGGCTTCATAAAATAGAGTGAATGCAGCCATGATAATAGGAAAGGGTTAGTGATCTGTAACCAAAACCATTCTATATTGTAATAAAAAAAAATAATTCTGTATATAAAAGCGAATTGAAGTCATATTTTACTACATTAAAACATATGACACAATAGAATTGAAGAACTATGATCATTGGCCATACATTGTTTGTCGTACAAAGACTAAGAATTTATAGTTTCTTAATAGTGAATTTGCTTAACATAAGCACATTAGTAATCTACTATATAATGAGGTCTTAAAATAAATCCTAATCACATACACTATTTTAACATAAATCAATATTCTTATGCCAATCTCCAAAGGCAGAATATTACTTTTAAATTCATTCATTTACATTTTTAATGATTTAGCTATGGATCCACAGTTATGTTATGGTCATTCATTTACATTTTTAATGATTTAGCTATGGATCCACAGTTATGTTATGGTCACCAAATTTTGGTGGTTTAGGGTTAATTTAATTTACTTTTACATATTCCGCACATGGTAACCATTTCAGACATTTCCGGAGGTTTCTGATAAAAATGTAATAATGTAGGTTTTCCCTGTTTGTGTACTGATCCAGATATCTGTATTGTTACCATTTTATGTTTGAATAAGTCCAAGAATTTAAGTCCTGGGAGCAGATCTTGTCTGGTCATGTGGGAGAGGGGAGTGAACTCTCCTGTCACTCCTCTCCCATGTAGGGAAAAGACAGGGAATAGCAATGCTCACACTGCTATTCCCCTGCCTTGAGTGCGGATAAGCGGTCTCTGTGACCACTGGCCGAACACGTATCCCCAAACACAGTACCTATTGTTTAATATAAATACAACCCGTTGGCGACTTTAGGTGGATGGAAGGATGGGGTAGGTCTGAGATCCGCACAAGCAAATCTGGGGCCCGCAAGCACGCTGCCCGAGAAACCACCCAGTTTCTGCACTCTGGACACGGAATTCAGGTAGCGTGCGTACAGCTATATCTAGTCCCTGATTATGGGAAATCCGCCTGAATTTATATATATCCTCTTAATTTATATATATATATATATATATATGTATATATATATAATTTACTATGTAGTCTGTAAAGATAGGAAGCATTTGGCAACGTATATTTAAAGTATTTTTTTTTTTATTTGACAATGTGATAAGGTCAAAGCCTACTATACAATATCCATAAGATATATCATCCCATGTGATCAAGTACAGATTTATAGGTAACCAGGTCATCGCTTCAAATCTTGAAAAATGCTATGGAAAATCACAGACACTAAATTATTTGTATGTGATAGATTTTATCTGAAAGGTTACCTGTCTTCTAAGATGAATGAGGACTATCAAAGAGATAACAACCACCCAAGGGAGGTATTTTCTGCGGCTGTAAAATATTTTTTGACACTTATTCTTTTTTTTCCACAGATTTTCAATGTTTCTTTAGGTGTGGAAAAACAATGTGACTGATGTTCATGCGGGTCATTAAACTGAGGCTGTTGATCACAGCTGAATTTTGAAATTTACTTGACACAGAAGGTCGTTTCCTGAAAGATTATCATCTTGCGATTAAGACAGGTTGAGATATGTAAGAGCATTTAGTGTTTCATGGTCCAGCACTAAAATGTGAAAGAGATCAAAACATGTCACCTAGGTATAACTGCCAATTACACTTTGCTCGGTACACTCACAAGTCACAACCGAAATGGATTGGATATCATGATTAAAGAGGCCACAACCATATAGCAAATGATGCAAAAAAAAAAAATAGTTTGGTTTCATTTCTGTAGTGTTATGGACATGGTGCTGCAATGAGCTGAGTTTGGGGGCTACCACCATGGTCCAATACCAGCAGCTATGTCAGAAAATCACGTTACAGTTAATTTGTAATTATTATTAATTATTATATATAGCATATAAGTGTATGAATTTAATTAATTCAGCCATTCATGAATGTATTCATGAAATTCATACACTTACTACTGTCTATAGTAATTAACCAGTGCTAATATCTGCAATTGGCGGCCATAGGTTACTATTGCAGATACTAGCACTGGTTTATTACTATAGATAGTTGTAAGTGTATGAATTTCATTAATAAATTCATGAATGGTAGTCGGCCAGAGGCTTTGTGGGGCCCCAGGCAACAGAATTAGAAGGGGTCTTCCTGCCACCAGTAATCGACACCCCCCCACTCCAATCCCCCACTGCAGTGGGTCAAAGAGATATTTTAGCTCTTTGCTCACAATTGAATCAGCCCCTTAGTGGGTTTAATCAAGTCAAGAAATGGTCATTTTCTTTGTCGTTTGTCATATACTCTTTTTTAAAAGTAAAATCACATTTTAAGGCAACATTTTTCACTTATACAAGCAATTGACACATTTTCGCTTACACGTATATTGCTACTGCTGAAAATAGTAACATGAAAAAGCTATTAGTCATTTTGTCCAAGATGAGTTTCTTTGCTGTAACACCAATGACACAGCGGTAACTGTGGGAAAACTAACTGAAAGAACACAAATTGTGTGAAAACACTTTCCAAACAGAGATATTTATACTTTTTATACTTTTGTATCTAAGTCAGTTCAATATCTTCTGTCTTTCACAGAAACCTATCGGACTTTATATTACTTTTCTTGGATTAAATTGATTTTCTATGATTGTCATCAGCAAATTAGCTTTTCAAGTGTGTAGTGGGGTAAATGAACAGGAAGGATTGGAATTACCTTTGATCGAAATGTCTTTCACATGTTGGTATATGTTTTCCCAAAATAGCTCTTCCTGTTTGAATCCACATTGTAAGTGTTAAACCATATATAAAGTATTTATCACCTTTATTAAGTATTTATATTCCTTTAATTGTCAGTTTCTAAATCTTCCATAATTCATCATAGCTCAGAAGACAAACTCCACTATATGTAATGGAGAGACACTAAATCCCACTGGACCTGGGACGAGACAGTGATTGTATGTAAATCAATGCCTCTGTGCCGATCATTATAATGAATAGGCTGGACATCAAGCACTGCTTATTCCTAGTAAATGTAGTTTGCCATACAGGGGGTGAGACACCACATTGAAGACTGAAGCTGTTCTTCCTACAACCCAGCTTTTCTCATGTCTGCAGATAGTGGAGACAAGGTGAACGGCATGGGCTTGGTGCCCACCACTGGTTTAGCTTTTCCCTTGTGTTATTTTGTTAGTTCAGTTAGATGATATTATGTATTTTCATTCTGTTGCTGAAGAGGTAAAATATTCAAACAGTAAAAAGATTCATTTTCTTGGATGTGTAAGATATCTAGACTATATAATTTTTTTTAAATAATAAATAAAATGAAATAAAGTCTTCAATAAAAAAAATAGAACTAACCTTCTCTCCAAAAGGAAAAGAGGTTCTATAAAAAGTAGTAGTACTTACCTTACTTTGGCTGTTTTGGCATGTGGCTGGTTCCTCTGCTTGCAGGTTTGGAGCCTTAGAACACCATCAATGTTTAATAGCAGAGAAAGCACCACTACAGAACCCCAGTTACAGCACTCTCAGCTGTCTGACAATCTGTTAGATAACTGATGGTGATGTATAGACACTGACAGCTTTCAATGCCAATGTCCAGAGATCAACAGCAGGGGTTCTGGCAATCTGTAATAGAAACATCCTTTAGAAAGGAACAGTCATCCCTTGGGACTGATAGCAACAGTGAGTCTGGAAGATGGTACTAACACTATATTTGACATTTGACTATTACAGCCTGTTTGAACAATAGTATGACAGTCACCCTACAGCACTGAGTCGTCTTTGCAGTAGAGCACGGGGTCGCCTATGGGGAAGTGAATTGCATAATTTATTGAGTGTTTGCCCCTAAATAAAAATTCTAACCATACTCTGTGGTGATGCAGCAATGGCATTGTGATGTACAAAAAAGGACAATGGCTTCTCCCACTTTCTCCGCTACCACTTCATTTCTAGTAACAGAATTAAAAAAGTTGTTACTCAGCGAAACTCTGTGCTGGTTCAGAAGGGGAGTGTAACTCCAAGTCTTGATGGTGGGAATGGACGTGGGCTGCAGACAAGGAGTAGGATGTGACCGCCTGGACACTGGGACACTGGACACTTCGACAAAAGACAGCGAAAGCTTGTCCCCCGCTTTTCCCTCCATACCCCCCTATCCCACCATTTCTTACTACATGTATCCTGTTAGGTCAACCCTCTCCAGTATAGTCACCTAAGTGTTCATCAAGGTGGGGAACAGTAAATCAGATATGGCACTGGCCCGTTCTTGCACTACAACCCTGGCCGGTTCTCTCTCCCTTTTTTCCTGAGTAGTCTTCTTTGTCCGTCTTACCTAGGTGGTACTAACTAGAACCACAACTGTATTTTCCTGCTAAACCTTTGTTCTGACAGCAGGTAGACAGCAGCAAGAGTCTCAAGGTAATTGGAGACCAGTGATCTCTGGAAACACAAGGGGACCTGGAGGTATGAGAAGTACTGGAAACAACAGCAGAACAGGAAACCACAAAAGTTACAACATGACACAGGACTGGAACTGAGGAGCAATAATACAACCAATGACCATGGAGCAAGAACAAATGAGCCTTACTGCAACAAACATGGATCTCTTAAGTCAATAACAGTCATAGGCTGTCAAACTGTTAAGTCACATGTAATGAGATCTATTTAAATTCCANTATATTTATGATAAACCAAGTGGGCCAACTACATAAGACTTATTAACATGTCTGAGCAAAACTGAGAAAGACAACTGAACAAGACTAATCTCTTTTCAATTACTATCTGTTATACAGAAATAAGTTGTATGTATTAAAACCTTATTTAAAATAAAGCATTAAAATCTAAAAGGTATGAAGCCTCAGTCTGGAGCCTCAATTTGTCTGTCCATATTGTATTCTGCTCAGTTACTGCTCAGGTATTCTCTATGTGAGTTCTATGAGTTTGAAGCTTTATGTTTATTTTTTTTATTATTTACAAATTTCAGTAGGGGACCTGTACCATTTAAAAACAAAATATGATAGATTAGATTTAAAGAGGTGGTTAAGTGGCTTTTGTTATTTGAAGAATACAATGTGCATTTCTATTCGGCTTTTATCTTTTGTGTCCTTGATAAAAACACTCAAAGACAACAATACAAAGGCAAAGAATGCAAAATTATACCTAAAAGCCCATTGATGTGACTGATATCATGATATTATCCTTGGCCAGCATGACTGAANATTTTGTCACAAACTCTCTTCATACTATTGAAGTGTTTATGGTTTAACTGTTACTCTGAAAAAACGTTTTTGTACATGATATTCTAACTACTGTATATACGCGAGTACTTTTTCAGCACATTTTTTATGCTGAAAGAGCTCCCCTCGGCTTATACTCGAGTCTTAAAATTTTATTTTTTTTAGGTGTCATGATGTCGGGATGTGCTGACACTGACACTAGCAGGCAGCATGACACTCATACACCACACTGAATCCACAGAGCTGACACAGGCATGATAGTGTGCTGTATAGGTTACAGCATGGCACAGGAGCTTTACATTGCCTTATATGCCTTATATTAACCCTGCAAATGCAGGAAACAGGAGGACAATAGAGACATATAGGGGAAGATCTATAGAAGNTGGATATAGAGACCAGAGACAATGCAATCCTATGGGGGTAATGATTCTTCAGTGACATGAGTCGGCTTATACTCAAGTCAATAATTTAACCCAGTTTTTTTAGGTGAAATTTGTGTCTCGGCTTATATTTGGGTCGACTTATACTCGAGTCTATATGGTAGTTTTCACACTATAATAATGTATTAATCCACTAGGACAGTGGTTTTCACACTTTCTCAGTTCGAGGCACCCTTACGGTCTTCATGCTTACAGTAGAGGGCTATAGACTCATCTAAGTTACTGTAATAGAAAGGTATGAGATTTTATGAGATCAGTGACTGATCACAGCGTGCGCTGTGTGTAAACATTAGGCAGAGGCTCTGAATACATCACCCGGAGCCTCTACGCTTTTTAGCTTAACACAGGGATGAGGGTCAAATGTGCTGCCCCTCTCCCTGCGCTCTATTCAGAGCTGCCNCCAAAAGATCTNAATCAGCTCCCTCNACCTCAGTCTNTTAATCAATGCACTCATCACAGNTTACACCAGTAATTTGAATACCGCCCTTATTGTTCTTTATATTTGCAGCCAGGACAAAATATCTACATTAAAACTCTATTTTCAGTGAAATTTAATTTGATTTCCAGGAATGGCGAAAAAAAAGACAAAAAACCCCAACAAAAAAACTAGTTTTGTCTCACATAACTGCTTCGTCATGAACATTCAGCCTCATATTGCTGACTTTTCAGTATATATTTTTGCTTTGTCTGTATATTTAGCCCTTTTCTCTAATTAGAGCATAGTGTAGATTTTGTAACTACAATTAGTCTCAGAGCATTATCCCCTGGGACTCCATACAAAAACACTCTGCCCGCTGGCTGTGTCATAGGTATTCACTTCCTGACTGTAATTCTACTGTATTTTCCAGTAACACTGTGACTGCATGAGGATAAAAGTGAATTGTAACACAATAAAAGATAAATAAAAAAGCTGTAAATATTTCAAGAATAATTAAATGGGCAGCACACTGATAGGAAGCCATTACTTTGTTACTGGAAATGCAACTCTCAGTGACAATTATGCATTTTCAGTAATACGAACTTTTATCCTTTATCCTGTGTCTTTATAATGCAGGGAGACTAATTTTATACATTTCTCAATAGATCAGAATATGTTATTAGGTTTGAATGAATAATTTAAGGAAGACGTCCACTTCTTGGACTCACTGAGTATATCCAGAGTTGGAAGTAACAGCAAAAAGGTGGAACTCTGCATCTATTACACTGCAGGGGGAATTAAATATAAAATGTGAAAAGANAANAAATTAATGTGATATTTTGCAGTTAAACTTTAAATTAGAAATTAAAAATAACTCTTCAATAGGTCTATGCAATAAATATATTCAGTCAGTATTTTTAAAGCATTGCTATGTAGTTTTTAGTTAATTTGAACCCCTTACTTTGCAACTTGGTTTGTCCGGGTGCTGAATAGCACCTTTTGGTTCAGTCCTATTCTTGGATCAGCCTTTACTGATTTTTCATGATTTTCATTTCTCAGC
>JABWIB010001093.1:74712-96254 GCA_016617825.1 Platyplectrum ornatum
GACGCGAATTCATTCGGACATGTGATTTTTCACAAAATCGGGCCTTAGTAAATACGAAGAGGGCGAATTCAGACCAAAATTCGAGCACAGAAATCGCAATCCTCAATTCGACCCTTAGTAAATACCCCCCAATGTCTCTATGCTGCCACAATTTCCAATTTGAGCACCCCTGTACATACCGTGTTTCCCTTCTTTTTTGGGTCCAAAAAACACCATAGGGCTTATTTTTGGGGTAGGTCTTATTTTAATTAACATTGACAGAGATTTATATATACAGTCCTGATTTTGTTTTTATACAAACTGGGGAATTCGCTAGGGCTTATTTTCGGGGTAGGGCTTATTTTCGTTGTAAGGCTTATTATCGAGGAAACACAGTAGTAGTGTTTTAACTGTTAAAGTCAGAAGGAATTAACTATTTAGATTGTTGTCAGTAAATTGCAGGGGCAGGGGCAGAAATGAGAAGTTTCCTGTTTCAGACAAATACTTTTCAGTTTTATGATTACTTGGAAATTCTGCTTTTATTATATTTTGTATCTGCAGAGAGCAAAAAAACATAGACTGACCAAAGCAGCCGGAGGGAGACACATTCTTTTGTCTGGTTTTTATCACTTAATCGTTCCTTTAAATCTCTATTCATATGGACCACGCTGTGCTGATAATTATGTATTGATCCCCCCATAATGATAAATGTCTCAGCTATACTGCTGTTCAGCTTTGAGAAAACAGGTAATACAAATGCTTTGATTTTTTTTTTGTAAATAAGCAAAGTAGGACACACAAAGCTTAACATGTTGAAAGGAAATTGGTGCCTTTGATTTTTAGGATAAATGAGGAAAAGTACTGATGCTAATAGATTTTTATTGCTATTTCTTTTAACATGCAGTGGGAAATATATTAAAGAATGAGAAAATTAAATTTTGCTTGGGCAGATTTTAAGATAGGGTTTCCAACTTTCCCGCAACTAACGGAGATCATGTGTTATGATATTATTTTTATTTTTTACAAAAATATAATTTATCTAACATGATTTATTCAAACTGGTATATTTTAATTTATTAACTTTTTACTAATTTATTAACTCTGACATTTTAGTTTATATATATATATATATATATATATATATATATATATATATATTTAAACCACAATATTGTGGTCATTTTACACTACCTACGCAGCCTTCATGGGACTTTTGACTTTTTATACATTGATATACAATGTCGTTTTGAATTCTGCACACCACGTACTAAGCTCCTGCAGTACTGTATGTATAAGCATGTACAGTAACCTAAGTCTATAAAGATTAAAGCATATTATTATATCACAGAGCTTTTCATACACTAAGCTATAACAGCTATTACTTTCTACGAAACTGCTAACGGTAACAAAATTCTTAGTTTACAAAACGGCACTGTTTAATAAATCTTTTTGACATTTTAATACTTCTAAAGATGCACCAGTTCATTTTCAGAGACATAGCAATAATCATTAATATGTTATTCATCCACTGCATACTGGAAACACAAAGCCATAAGCCTTTCTGTCATCAACACCCCAATATTTCATTGTTAAATAAAATGCAGTTAAAATGTTGCTTTTTGTTTTTGTGTGTAATTTGCTCATTATTTTTNTATTGTACAAGATAAATATTTCCCGGAATATAGAAGACGCTATCATTTTATACGGGAAGGAAAAGGGCATTATGGTAATAGGTTATTTTTTCTGTAACATTTAAAGTAAACTAATTATTATTTGCCTTACAAAGACAACTATGCATGAAATAAGCTTGTTGTGGTTAGGGCTTAAAGTAACACGTAGTAGATTTGGAATAAACATAAAAACATAAGGAGGAGTGAAGGCTGTAAACCTGAGGGAGGTGAAGCTGCCAGGTTGTTCCCCGCAGGCAGCGCGGCAGAAGGGGCTGATCCCTTTCTCCACACTCCCTTCTCCTTCCTTAAAAGAGGCCGAATCCAAGATGATGTCCTCTTTACTCCATTTACCCTTCAGCGCTGATAGGATAAGTACAGTCTAAAAATCATTATTCCCTCCCTCCCTGTCTGTCTGTTTATAGTAGACAGATGCATAGGCCTAAAATTGGTTAAGTAAGCTTTCAGTTGGTTTTATAGAGTTTTAAGGTAGTTAGATGAACGCCCTCTGGGTCATAGTGGGCAGGCCCAGTTAATAGTTCTGTTTTTGATTGTGTTTGTTGGTTTGATTGCTTTAGTATTTCTTTCTAAATCTATAATCTCTTATTATTCTTCCCTTTATTGTGTGTTCATATACTTGTTATACTCTATGTTTTGGCCCATGCCATCCAAATTTAGTTCAAAGTAAGCAAAAACGAATTCAAATTTAAACAACAAACAAATATCCCCAATACAATTAATAAAGTAAATTTTATTTAATTTCATCCAAAAATTTTANTGAGAAGTGTTCATTTAATGTGTGAGCTGTTATCCGAGTGCGGACCCATCAACCATGGTCAGCTTAAGACAAGACACATAAAAATCCTGATTCACTTGCAGGTCTCTGGATTCATATATAAGTGCTATGGTTTTTATAAGGTTACATTAGAGTCAAGCACAATCAAATTAAGTTCTCTTCCTCAATCATCCACCCACAAGAGAGGTTCATTGGAGCAGATTCAGATGTTTAGGCACTAATGACTTAAGCTGGGCATACAAGATATATAAGATAAATCAAGATTGGATGAAAACAAAAAAAAACTAAATATGCAAATTAGTAATTCCAAACAATTATTATTGCAAGAGCCCATACACTGAACAATTTTTTATTTAAAAAAAACAATTTAAGATTGGGCAGACCTAATAATCAAAACATTTTTGATAATGATTTTTGAATGATATTGATTGATTTAAAAAAAAGTTAGATTTTTAAAAAAATCGCTCAGTGTATGGAAACTATTTTTTCAAACGATCGGCTGATATCATTAAAAAATCATTATCAAAAGTTTTTTGGATTTTTGGATTTATCTTATAGTGTATGTCTAGCTTTACTCAAAAGTGGGCAAAACCATGTTGAATATACACAATATAATGGGGGTCCACAAAAAAAGGGGATTCCCCTTCTGCGCTCAACCGTATCTTACTCGATATTATTAAGATTCAATAAAAACAATATTATCATTAGCCTTAGAGTTAATAAAGCAGCGGTACTGTTGGGAGTGAGATATCTCCCCCAAAAAATAGAATAAAAATAAAGATAAAGAACCGCGCTATAGCTCTACAATGGCAATAAATTATGGCCGATACATATANCACACAGAAACAAGTGGTAACGTAAAAAATATATACTTTACTAACAAAAGAATAAAATATACAATGTACAATAAAATCACAGGGAACACATGCTGCAAAGTTTGCTATGCCGTATTAAACTGCTACTATGAAAATAACTGAATGTTCAGAGAATGAATGCATACAAAAAATATATATTGAATGAGTGGAGTATGAATCGATACTTAACTCCCGTAGTATCCGGGGATTGCTGATGTTATGTTGAAAAATAGGTATGAACGATGAATGAGGTAGCGTATCCCGTTNTGAGAATAACCCGTACAGTCGCTATCCTTTGATCCGGTCGATGGTTATAAGATGCCGGTAGGTATTTCTCCTCCGTATATTAAGGTCAACGGGAACCCGACCTTCCCAGGCGTCCCTGGGGGTAGGGTTTGAGAGATGTTGGTATCTTTAGCTGGCGATAGTTTCTCAGTCCATACAAGTTCCAACCGCAATATTAGTCAATTCTCCTTATCTCAGATGGCATATAGTCAGAATATCAGATCGTGATATAACGGCTAATCAAGCAGCAAGGTCTCAGTCCCACAAATGTAGTCTGCAACGCGTATCGTGTTGTGCACACTTTATCAAGCACTTTATCAACTGCTTGATAAAGTGTGCACAACAGGATACGCGTTGCAGACTACATTTGTGGGACTGAGACCTTGCTGCTTGATTAGCCGTTATATCACGATCTGATATTTTGACTATATGCCATCTGAGATAAGGAGAATTGACTAATATTGCGGTTGGAACTTGTATGGACTGAGAAACTATCGCCAGCTAAAGATACCAACATCTCTCAAACCCTACCCCCAGGGACGCCTGGGAAGGTCGGGTTCCCGTTGACCTTAATATACGGAGGAGAAATACCTACCGGCATCTTATAACCATCGACCGGATCAAAGGATAGCGACTGTACGGGTTATTCTCANAACGGGATACGCTACCTCATTCATCGTTCATACCTATTTTTCAACATAACATCAGCAATCCCCGGATACTACGGGAGTTAAGTATCGATTCATACTCCACTCATTCAATATATATTTTTTGTATGCATTCATTCTCTGAACATTCAGTTATTTTCATAGTAGCAGTTTAATACGGCATAGCAAACTTTGCAGCATGTGTTCCCTGTGATTTTATTGTACATTGTATATTTTATTCTTTTGTTAGTAAAGTATATATTTTTTACGTTACCACTTGTTTCTGTGTGTTATATGTATCGGCCATAATTTATTGCCATTGTAGAGCTATAGCGCGATTCTTTATTGAGAGATGAGAGTTGAGAGATGATGTTTCTAATAACAGTGTAAGTCTAATAACAGTGTAACAGTAACACTGCTCAGTATCTGCGTGCAAAATTAAAGTGTTCTCCCTGCATGCACACACTGACATTCATTTTACCTCCCCTACAATTCATCAAGGTTTTACCCACTCTTGAGTAAGTCAATAGTGCCTTACTCAAGATCTGAATTTGACCCATTGTTATGTACTGAATGTTGATTATGCTTTGTGCAAAGACTCTCTGTTAATTGTAAAAAAGGAAGTAGTCCTTAGTAAGATAATTAATAGTTAACATAGACTGAATACATTTGAAAAAAAAATATTTAGCTAGAGCAAAGTATAACAATATCTTCATACAAGGCTCAGGCCCTATAGCAAGGAAGTGGGGCCTGAGTCTAGATGGGTGGGCTTATCAGTGATCTGATGGTAATTACGGGGCACCCTCTGGTTTCCCCCTAATCTCTTCAGTTCCAACACCACTGGTAAGGGCTTATACATATTCTATACAAGTATACAATATAAATACAATTCATTTGATGACAATTAAAGCCTTATATATTCACTGTTACATTACTTATTTGACAGGTTAGGAACAAGTAAAATAATAGTAATAATAATAATAATAATAATAATAATAATAATAATTCATTCTAATATGTTTCAAATTGTTGAAGGCTATACTGCCTTGCCTAATAGAAACAAAAAGAGTAAAGGATAATTAATAATAAATAGGCTTACATTAAATGCTCAATGCACCTGGGCTGCACCCTACAAAACTATGGTCAGGGGGGTCCACAGTCCCATAAAACCAATATAAAAAATGTGCCAGTGCTATGGGAGCCATACAATAAAAAAAGGAAACTATACACCCTTATAGGCATGCTCTATAAGCTACTTAGATGTATGTGCCAAGAAATTATTTTTATATTTCTTATATACTTTATTATTTTTATTGGAAGATCCTTTTTCCTCACAATATCTACAACAAGGCATGGAAAATAGAAAATGGTAAGTAAAAAGTAAACATGCTTAAAATTCATAATATTTAGTATAAGCAGTTTAAAATGTATATAGCAATTTAAATCAATAAAAAAAAACAATCAAAAGAAAAACCACATAAGAGCATACACAGAAACTTTCAATAAGAATACATAATAAAAAAAAATAGATCTGTAAAATGCTGGATACACAAATCAATAAATCAATAGTTCAAAGTATCTTGTACCGAGCACAAGTCTAGTCTTACTGCGGGGTAGATTCGTCTGTACCCGGGTGGCTTTGATGGAAACAGCGCTTATTAGGAAAAATTAAAAAGCTGCACAAAAGTTCGGGGTTTCAGATCCCCTAAATATTAAAATTATTTAAAAGAAAAAAAGAGAAGTATTCGTGCGCTAGATAATTTTATAAACATATATTCAGAATGGATGAAATTACACACTAAAGCGATTTGAAAAAAGAAACCTTTTAATAAATCCTACACTTATATATAATAGTGACTTTCAATGAATATTCAATACATAAAATATTAAATACACATGATAAAATAAAAAATAAAATGGAAAGTGCATATAATAATATACAGAGTATAAAAAAAGGAGCAATAAGAACCTCTGTATATTAACATCATTATCGGGAAGCCTTATTCGTACAAACGGACTCTTATTTTACACAATAACAGTCTTCACCAAACGAATTCTAGTCCACTCCGGAGCTGGCCACTCCGTTTGAGAGGATATTTATCAACTGTATTTGGTGAGATTCAATCCTTTTTTTTTATACTCCGTATATTATTATATGCACTTTCCATTTTATTTTTTATTTTATCATTTGATGGAAACACTGCACTGCTGCAGAAAAGACTGTTCTGTGGATGGCCAGAGATGAAAAAGAGCAGGACATTGCTGAAGCCTATCTATGTAGCCATTTAATGCTCTTATTATGTTGTTTGCATCTGATTGTGGCTTTCTTTTTTTGAATTGTTATATACATAAACTGCTTAATAATATAATAAATATTATGAATTTATGAATTTCAAGTATTTTCTGTTTTCCATGCCCATGCTCTATTTACCAAGGTGGATTATATATATATATATATATATATATATATATATATATATATATATATATATATTGCTAGTAGATATCAGCTGCTGGTATAATGTATTTATAAACATATATAGAACACTGTCCTCAACTGTCATTCTTAACAACATGAGTGCTGAGGTGGTGACTTCCATGGGCCCTCCTTTCCTTGGTACCCTGTACCCTTTGTACCCAGGATCACCAAAAGAATACCTGTGCTGATAAATAAAGATACGCTAGTATAGGAGGTGTTTCTAAACCATAGGGGGTATGGCTATGTTTTCAGCCTTCAAATCTCTCTCCTGCGTGTCACCAGGTGCTCAATCCCCAACCTATAACTTTAATGAGCTTAAGCATACTTTACTTACTTT
The DNA here is from genome assembly GCA_016617825.1 of Platyplectrum ornatum. Lineage (NCBI taxonomy): Eukaryota > Metazoa > Chordata > Amphibia > Anura > Limnodynastidae > Platyplectrum > Platyplectrum ornatum. Next base: position 81,757 of record JABWIB010001093.1, read on the forward strand.
TGCAGTCTTCCCCTACTTCTCTCTGTGTAACACTCTCTGCTGTAAATGATGCTGACATGTTGCACTGTAGGAATCTCTAAGTCCCAGTTGACAGCTGGTATACTTTGATTCAGTCGCTATCAGGGATAAAAAAAAAGGAAATTAGTAACAGTGTGGGCCCCCTAGCAGGCCTGGCCTGGGTAATGTCCTAATTACCCTAATATACAATACTACTGTACAAAGCCAGAAGAAATAAAAACCTTCAAAAATTTTTGATTTCTGCAAAACCTTGCCTAGAGGGGTTAATTTATGTAATTTTTAACACACTTTCTACAAAGTACCGAACTGACAACAGTCCAAAACCATTTTTGTGGGATTTTGCAAGAAGCTATTTATTATAAAAATGTTATCAGTATTGAGCAATGTGGAACATCCTCTTCATTTATAAATTTTGTTTGCAGTTTAAGATAAATGTATTCACTTCCACATTCAGGCCAGAAAACAGAAGTGCAACAATAAAACATATTGCGGGCTGCACAATGGCTGCAGTCTTTGATAATTACTAGCCATCCATAATAAATTACTTCTTCAATGTAGAGCTTGGCAGCTTGTACTCAGAGTGCTTACTGGGGAACACACAGTGNTTGGTAGCTTTTACATATGTTTATAGGCAAGACCAGGCTCAAAATGCATTTCCAGTTAAAATCGTATTACACAACCACACAAATGTATCTGTATCTGTTAAGTTGTCTACTTGTGTCTGCCTTATATAGTCACAAATGTGTGAAATGTTTCTGCATTTTATTTAACATATGACATAATTAATTATTGGTTAGTTGCAGTGAGCTGAGACGTCTTTCTTTATTTGGTGCAAAACTACCCCAGCGCTGCAGGATGGCTCCGGAGCATAGAGGCACAGTACCTGCTTCGCTGGACCTGCCCTAGTTGTCAGGTATTGAAGTAACACTGGGCTGTGCAAGTGTTTTGTAGCCTTTCAGTTAGTACCCAGCATAGCATTTCCAAGTGCCAGTAAATAGTAACAATTTCCTGCAGTGAAATAGTGGGAGGAACCAGTAACAATCAGTTACCTGGTATTAAATGGGACCTATACCTTAGGAGTAGAAGGTATATTGAAATAAAGTACCCTATTACAGGACTGGTGACAGCTGGAAATATAAAACTAGGAATAATCCACAGATATAAATACATTTTTAAACAAGTTTGTTTTTATTTTTGGTCTCTTCTATGTACTATACTCACTGTGTTTCTGAAATGACTAACACAGCTATGAAGAAAAGTTATTTTATTTATAGTGTACAGAATGTACGGATGGTTTACCCAAATTTACATTTTCTTTATAAAATTGCTCCCATCAAGATGAAATTGCAGACCTACAAAAATGTTCTGCAGGGGTTGACAAAGGTTTTATGGTACTTAGTAGGCATTCCTGCTGGGATAATAGCCTGTCTGACGCAGACAGTTTATCCTACATACTTGAGCCCGTGTTACCCTTTGCTGAATCATTCAACATAGCTAAATGTACGGATGTATTCTGGTTGTATAGCCACCCACAGGAACTACAATATAATTCTCCTCTTCAGTTGACTATTTACTTATAATAATAACTTATTCTGTCATTGTTTTATATAAATGTAACATAGTTTTTGTTTTTTTAACTGTTGTATTATGTATGTATTTTTTTTCGTGACACATTGTACTATAATTTAGTGGTAAATTTTGGTTTTATACAGTTTGTATTCATTTGTGAAAAATGCGCAAATTTCATGAACAATTTTCGCCCTTTTCAAAATGTTACAATTTCTGCTTGAGATAGTCATACCACATAAAATAGTTAATAAAGATTAATTGCCTTATGTCTACTTTCTGTTGGCATCATTTTTTAAACCTCCTTTTACTTTTTTAGGGCGGTAGGTGACTCATAAACCTAGTAGCAATTTCTTCACAATTTTAAGAAAATTTTAAAGTTTCTATAATTTAGAGGCCAGTTCACATTGGATGTAGCTCTGAGGGGCCTGCGTGATAGACACTCCCATAAATGACCCCATTTAGAAAACTGCACACCTCAAAACAGCACTATGGAAGTTTGATAACCCTTTAGGTGTTTAACAAGAATTAAAGCAAAGTGAGGATAAAATTTTAAAATTTCCCTCTTTTTAGCAAATTTTCCATGTTAATCCATTTTATTCTGGACCGATGGTACCCGATGGAGGACAGATGTTACCCATAAGACAAAACTTAAAATGTAATCATCTGATTCTACAGACTTTAAAAATTCTCCCATATATAGTTGTAAAGCATTATTTGGTTACACCGTAGGCGTCAGAAGTGAAAGAGCGGCATTTGGCTTTTTTTAGTGCAGATTCAGATGGAATGGTTTTAGTGTGCCATGTTGCATTTGCAGAGCCACCGGTTGTATCAATACAGATTGGTAAAGATGGCATTGGTAAAGCTGTCAGTGACAGTTGCCATTGTCAGAAGTGGTTTAAAATAATAAATAAACATTTTTAAAATGTTTATATATAATTAATATTGGTATATCTGTAGGGCTGTGCTAAAAACCGGCTCAGTACTTTCCCGTCTGTTCGGATGCATGGATTACATCGATCTCCACACTGCCAATTTTTCACTGAGGCACTGGAACTCTTGTAGCTTTTGATCTCGCAAATCACCTAAAATAGTGCATGGCATGTGTTGCTATACAAAGAAGAGGAACCAAATGTGTATCGCTTGGAGCATAAAAATACATGGGGATATGAAAACAAGGAACAACCCACTTCACAATGAAGTCACATTATATTAGTTTTGAAGAATTCTGTGCTTTTGCTAACATCTTTTTCATTATCTCACACAGGGCTCGAAGTGGGGGTGTATACGGGGGAATGCCATACTGGCACTTCTCCTACTGACAAAGTACAGATATCCATTGATTTCTATTAAATTCTGTGGTTCCGTAGCACCACTTCTAAAATTAACCACTGATCTGGCCACTAGAGATCTGCCTTCAGTGTTCTGCTTCCCAGTCTTCTCCCATCTCTTTCCTATTCCTTGAACCCACCCCCAAAATATGCGGAGGACAATGATTGATCAGATAAATGACTGTATATCATAATTCTAATGTGATACTTCACAGTTAAGTCTGTCATTTCCTAAAGAAGCAATACAACTTTATATGTAGTGTAATTCATCACCAGTCTTTGCCACCAGTCTTTTGCTTCAGGAAAAATACAGCCATTTTTATAGTTGAAAGACAATTATATTCTGAGATTTATTATTTATTAAAACATGTGTTTGCCTATGAATAACCACTTTTACATATATCAGGGTTTAGCCANGTACAGTAAGATGGTATTTTCCAATTGAAAAGATGTATTAGAACAAGCATATAATCTGGAGGGTGGTAGGTTTGAAGGAAATGTGTGACTTCAAGTGACTCTTATCTGGATTTATTCAAATCAAAATTACAGCATAAAGTGATATGTGATATTATAATAATTGCAAAGATTATTTTCTCTACTTGCTAAAATAAAAACCCAAATATGTATCTTCACCAGATTTATGCACCATCCTTGTGTAAAATGGAGAGGACTCGGAAGTCTGGATAGTACTGAGAGACTGAAACCAGCCCTTACTGTACTGTTTACATTGTATCCCCTGCAGTATGGAACTCTGGATCCACGCATGCGCCACTTACTAAATGGGAGTGCTTTTTGGTCATAGTGATCGAAAAAAACACTTGCAGGAAGACTGGATTCTGTGCTATATTATTATCATTATTATTATTACTACTACTATTATTATTATTATTCCACAGTTTTGTTATTACTAATCGAGAGTTGTATTGCGTTTTTTTGTGTTTTTTTAAACCATTACAATTTTCAAGCATAGGGGATACAGAAAAAGGGGGGGGAATCACATTAGCAACCAAATGTATCCCATTGCAGCTTGGGACACAGTAAATCACAATGGTGAAACAAGTGAATACCATATACAAAATTAGAACATTAATAAATGGGGCCAAGATGGAAAAAGGAATGTGTAGAGGGAATGGATGGGGAGGAAAGGGGTGGGAGAGGTAAACCACAGACAACAGGCATAGAATAAGACTGGGTAGACCAAATGCACCCATCATACCCAAACCAGGTAGGCAACTCATCTGTAAACCAGGCGCACCAATGTTAAACTAGAGTAGAGGAGGTCAGATTACAGTAAATAGGTGAGTCCTCCCTAGAAACTGTGAGAGGTACCATTTCATCACAATGGAACCATTTCATCAGTTATGACTTAGCAAAGGTGGAATAGTGGACATTCAAGGTCTCCGTAGTAAAACAATTGTTTCCATAGGTAGAGTTTCGCCACTGCACAGTCTATTTTAAATATTGTGTCAGGTAAACCTCATAAGAGGGTGCACTCAAGGACTTCATATAGCATATAGAAAAAAACAACATTTGTGGAAAACAAAAGACAGATCCCCAAAGCGAAGTCCCTTTTAATTTGAGGCACTTTATAATGACATTGTAATCCACCAGCATGTCTTGAAAAATATTCTTTATTATGCAAATTCCATTAAAGCTTTAAAAATATCCCTTTCATAGGGTATGTACAGACGAAAAAATATATAAACACACAGTTAAAAAGATATTAGTCCTCAGACCTATATAAGCATACTGCCTTATCCCTTTTCCGCGTCCCCTAGGAAGGTACATATCCTCGGTCCATACAATTGAGTCAAAGAATCATCCACAGTTTTTTATTAAATCCAGAAAATCCAGAATCCAGAAAATGCGTTATTTTCCGTGGCCTGGATTCGGAAATAGAACACAAAATAGAGTGCGCAAAACCCTGAAACATCTACTTTAACCCTTGTGAACTGCACGTTCCAGTAATGGAGTGTGATCTAAAATGGAGAAAAAAGGGATAGGTTGTTAGAATACAATATGCTCTTCCATATGTTTTACCATTTTTTTCTGCATGTTTTCCATCTGGGTCTGGGAAATGTTCGGTGCATTAATGATTCTTTCTAGGGTTATTAAAGCAACAGCTGTTGTCATTAATGGAGGACACTCTTTATTACTGAGAACAATCACTTATAATAAATCCAACATTGTCGTGCTGTATATCTCTTTAATGACAACACCATTAGCACTGAGACTGAGGTTATGGTAATAGTACATTTTTAAGGGAGGGGAACCATACTTATTTTATTATGCNTATAAATTGTGGGCAGTAAAATATGAGATAATGACTAATATTTTCCAGTACAATCTCTTTCTTCTCTACTTGGCCCCTGCTGACATCTCTGTGTAGAACCCATTGCTGAGTAATGAATTTGACAAATTTTAATTAAGCTATTAAACAGGAGAAGGAAACTGAGGGTGAATTGTGTCATCGGATTTAACACTAACTTCTTAAGAGTTCATCCACATAAATAACGGTGACAGTAAGTTTAATATCTAGTTTGTTCTTATTACCATGAGTGTGCGATCTCTCATTCTAATGAACATTGTAAATGTATGCTCCAATAGACTTTATATCTAATTACTCGTTACCCACTCCCACAACACTAGTGTTTATATCACCATGTAATGACTTTCAGTTACTTTTGCATTGTGGTTTCTTTACAGACCCCATAAAATTGCACAATACACAATGCTAATAATCCATGGTCTGTTGCATTTCATAATGTCAGATAATTGCATTTTGTTTACTGGAACTTTTTCAAAATGAAGATGGAGTTTATCAACCTTAACAATGAAACTTTCCCCTATGTTGTTTTTTTCTTGAAACAAGTTTATGGATTTACAATAATTGTTTGAGTATTCCTGTCCTCATTGAAAAGATGTGGTTTTACATTGGTGAATTTTGTCTAAGGTGTGATTAGGATATTGGCACCTCATAGGCGTGGCCTAGTCTTTATGGATGCGACTAGAATCGTAAACCCCTTCCCTTTGCCACATCGGTTAGAATGGGTGTGGGTTGATGGTTTGATCGGCATTATTTTGACAGAGCCATTCCTGGCAACCATGTGGTGATGAGACATTGATGCAGACTAACCAAACAAAGAATCTTTTAATATTTTCCCCAACTATTATCCTCTAACCCCTAACCCTCCCTTACCATCACCCTAACACTCGCCTCCCAGCAGCCTAACCCTAACCTTCCCTTTCTATTATGCATCCACACCCAGCAGCCTAACCCTGACCTTCCCTTTCTTTTATGCATCCACACCCAGCAGCCTAACCCTGACGTTCCCCATCTATGATCTGCTCTCTCCCTGCAGCCTAACCCTGGTGGGATCCCAACAGGTAAGTGACTGAAATATGGATTACTAAATAGAAATCTTTCTGAAACACTGACAAATGAAATTTAGATGTAATAGCTTTTAACTTCAGACAGCTGATATTTATCTGTAGGTGTGTGTGTGTGTTTCTAAAATATTATTTTCAGACCAGGGAATGAACCCCAGTACATATTGCCAAATCACTGAGGATATTTTTTTTTCTAACCTTTGGCTAGAGGAGAATAAATGTGGATTTCTGATTTATGAATGATGTGTGCAAAAATGCCTTCAATGTAAGATATAGCATGACCATCGCGCATGCACAAAAATGTGTATTTCTAACTTGCATGACTTTTTCTATAGCTAAAAGGCAGGATATTGGCATTTTATGTACAACAAGTACAGGCACGTAGTTGATTATTTTTGGTCAGGAGGCACATCTCTTGTAACCATGAGTCTGCACTGTAACCATGAGTGTGCTTTAATACACTAGGTGAAAGCAGCGCATGTGATCTAGCCTTAAGTATGAAATGAAATGAAACGTTCTCTTTTTTGCTACTGATACTAGTTTTCTATGGGAGTTTGACCACTCCCCAATATGGCTGCTGCACACTTTCAAATGGAGGGCTGTCTTACTACAGACATCCTGGTTACACATAATGCAACATGATTAGGGACTCACCTACTGGAGGTGCCTTGACGCTTGGCAGGTGAGCTTAACCCAATATAGCTATATTGTGAACTAAACCTCCTCTATATGTATGTGCTGACACATAGTGATATATATTGTTTGGTATGGAGCGCCGGACTTTCTCTGTTCCTTGTATTTAAGTATGAAATGGATTGTGTAGTAAATGCTGGTTTCTTTTTTTTTTTTTTGCTACAGTATAGGTAAAATATTTGCCTGTTTTTAGGTGACATGATAACGTTTGTTTAAACAAATTGACATAAACAACATTCCAACTTGTTGATTTCCCAATAGAAAACTTGCAGCATAAAAGAAAAAAAGAATAGAATACATGTATACCCCCACAATGGTAGTTTTTATGTGGGATAACAGCTGGTTGATTGGACCATTTATTGCACAACTCATGGCATGGTCTGAAATGTCAAAATGGCCCACAAATGGCCCTGCTGGTTGATCCTATGAAGATTGACACAGTGCGATGGGGATATGGCCTTTATTATTGTCCAGTAAGTGGTTACTAATTGATATCCAGTAATCAGTGGATTTTGTAGGTTACTGGGAAGATCAAATGGTGTTTGGCCAGCATTAATTATAAGGAAAAACTACCATGCTGTGGAGCTAGTATTTCTGTATAAAATTAATGTCTGCAGGAGTTGTTTGGGAAAACAAATAATGAATCAATGTGCGGGATGTACAATCACATATAGTTTCTGCAATAAAACACTTTGTGGTTTCCTTTGTTGTGTATATGCTTTGAAGTATGTTCTATTTAACAATACTTAAATAGTCTTCTCTTGGGACACATAGGTGTGCTCATTAGTTGCTAAATTGCATTGGTCTACACCTGGCTTTTCTAATCATAAACATATTCTCTCTTCCAGTCTCAATTATCTTAGGAAGAATTTCCATTGAAATTAAAGAGTAGCAATGCTAGTAACCAGGTAAAAATAGCTGATATATAGTAATCAGGTTTTAATCTGGTGTCATTACAATAATTTGGGNTTGCTGTGGTTGGTTCAGAACATCAGCATGTCTAAAAACCTGGGGGCTGATTCAGACCTGCGTCTCCGCCAGCCAGCAAAGTTTCGCTGATCTGCGCCTGCAGATCGGCTCTGGATAGCATGACTCCGTGCCCCTGCGACTGCGGCCTATGCTAATGAGAAAAGATGTGTTCCATGCCCCTTTTCTCATTTACATATGCGATTTTAGCAGGGCTGCTAATTACAAGCGCAACCTGCACTGAATAATGCGGACCTGGCGGCTGCAGCGTGCAGATACTTAGATTCAGGTCCCATGAACTCACTGGAGCCCTTAATGATGGGGATCGACTGTGCTGCTTGATCATAGAAGGTTGCTTTCTGAGAAACCAATACCTTGTTACCTAAAATTAGCAATACCGAGAGATGGTAAGTATGGCGAGCATGAATAGACTAGTTCCACGCCCCTTTTCTCATTTCCATATGCGCTTTTAGCTAAGCCCTGCTAATTACAAATTATTTAGAAAAATAATTTGTATATACAAAATATATACAAAATATTTACAAAAAAAATAATAAAATTATTGTTATAATAAATAAAATGTGTTTGTGTGGTTTAAAGTTTTTTTTAATAAATTTATGTATTCATTTATTTGTACATTTTTTTTTCATTCATGAAAGCCAGTAGTGACTGACTGATAGATAGATAGGACACATGGCTATTTTATTGTAAAGAAATGCTCTCCCTCATATTTTGGCGTAGCTTGTAAATGCACATATAAAATCCAAATCAGACCATGTACATTACAAATAAATAACTAAATACCCTGATAGTAACACTATTCAGATCACATATTAACCCCCCCCCCAGTCATGCCACTCTCCTCACATACACTACATATTATACACCAAATCAAAACACATACTTATACCACCAGTCACACTATCCATACCGTCACTAAATGCCTACACCATCAATCACACTGGTCACCATGCTATCACTCCTACTGTACTTTTCTTTAAAAAAAAAAAAACTTACTGCAATAAAACAAGAACTTATTTATTCAGTGACATACAACTAAGTAAAAGTTATGCAAAAATCTACATCCACATAATATTGGATAGGTGTATCTTTTTGTTTGAGGGGAAACCATTATAGTATAAAACTATTAAAGTTCACCTATTGCCTGTATACAATTGGTCCAAATATGTTGTAAATAAACTAATATTGACATTGTAGTATATACTATATCTAGCATAATAAAATATAAGTATTGCAGCATTACTTGTCCTTGACATGAAGCACACACCAGCTTCAGCCCTCAGGAGTGTTGCAATGTACTGTCTTTCTCATAGTATTGAGCACTATGAGCAATTCTTTGTATAGAATTGAACAGTGTCTGTAAATCATGAAAATTAAAAATAGCAACGAACAACCTGAATTACACACAGCTTTTGTATGAGATTTGAAAAACATTTGGTTGGAATAAGTATCTACTAGGTGTAATGTCATTACCTGTACTTGTATTTGCATTATGTCAGACTTATTTACCCGGTGCCGCCTAAGCCCTGCTTCTTTTTCTATTGTGACCGCGGCAAATCTAATAAAAAAATACACTTTATTACCAGTATGTCCCCTTAGCGGGACATACTGGGAGGCTGGCCGGACAGCGGGACAGTCCCCCTGGTTAAAGTTGGGAGGTATGCATTTGGGAGAAAACAAAAGGCACTGGTGTCACTGAGGCAGCACTTAGATGTTTATACAAAGCAGCAATGAATAATTGTACGGTTGGCTCTGTCTTTCTCCCTCATAGTGTTGAGAAGGGCTCTATCTGCAGTGCTNTCAGAGATTATATACAGCACTCCAGACATTTTACATGCTGCTTTCAGCTGCCCCCATGCGGCAAACACACAGTCTGGGCTTCAGCATTGTAGCGCGGCTGCTACGAGTCCCTGACTCCTGTTCTATCTGATAGATGTTGTGTCAGAAGCTCCCATTGGCTGAGGAACGTGCACCTGATTCCTCTGGGAGTACTGATTGGCTCAGCGGCTCAGTAAAATTAAAGAGCTCCAGAGTTGATGGGGTAGTACAGCTGCGGCCCTGAGTCCATTAATGGCCAAGCAACCCGGGCGGCATATGCATACCTCCCACATAAGCACATAAGCCCAGCTCCCGGACCCGCCTGAGTCCGCCCTGGCACACCTTGACTCCGCCTAGGCATGCCTCGAATCCGCCCCCTTCCCACCCAAGCCCCGTCCCTTTTTGATGCCGAGACTCGCAGCATCATATACAGAACAAAGTTTGTCCCCTTAGCGGGACAAACATGGAGGCAGAAGGGACAGTCCCCCAAAAGCGGACTGTCCCGCTGAAAAAGGGACAGTTGGGAGGCATGCATATGGCACACTGCCACCCGGCCCAGCCCACCTCTGGAGACAGGAAAGTGGGCTAGAAGAAGAATACCAGGGCCTAAATTTACTAAGCAGGGAGATTGCAAGGAGATTGAAAAGTGGGGATGTTGCCCATAGCAAACAATCAGATTCGAGCTCTCAGTTTAATTCTACATAACAGTGGGTGGCAGCAATGACGGCTTTTTCAAGAGGCTGCTGATCATCCATTTGCCAGTTGCTCTCCCACCTTTTTTGACCAATAGTGTCCAGGCTGCTAAACAACCATCAGGAAACTATAATAAGCAGAGCNGGTAGCGTGTGCTTACAGTGAACTTACAGACCACACTCTTACCCGACTGATTTTAAATCGAGAAATCATGGAGGTGACCACCGATGATCCGTGGCACCAAGAGACCAGCATAGCAGTGATGGGGAGTGAAGCGTTTACATGCTTTAATGGCCCTTTCTTATGGCCAAACTAGGAGAGGAGATATCCTCTGTTGTCTCAGTCATAGAACAACATTATTCATTTAAAATGTTAGTGGGACCACAAAGAACCAAGAAAGGTCATAAAAATGTATAGAAGATCCAGCGTGCCATGTTTAGAATTCATAGATTTCTTTAGCTATATCACTGATACACAAATGAGAAGGACCAAAACAGATAAAAAATGTAAGACATGACCTTTGGATATAGAAATTAGTCACACCATTTAATCCAGTACGAAAGTGGTTCTCAGATTTAGAGTATTTAAAGTACACATGGTGGTCCTGATCCTCAGTTAATATTTATTCACCAGAGACCTAGATGGTAAGTTTGGGCTTTGCTGCACATACTAGCCAGGTTGTTACCAGTAGTTGGACATGTGGCAATCTTAAATGTAAATGTGTGGAAAATGCCAGGGAAGAGTAAAGTAAAGAATGAGGGGTGGCACAAAGCTAGTGATGAGTAATATGTAGAAATTAATGAGTGACAATAATCAAGCGATGATTGATAAGAAATGACATGGAGCCAGTGACAACTGAGGAGTTACAGGCAGCGAGTGATGATGAACATGCACTGAGTAATAAATGACAAGGAGTATACTATATGTGTAAAGTTACAATCTGCATTAACTGAATAGCCATGAGGCATATGTGACCAGGAATCACTCATGAGAACCATACAATATCGTCCCAGCGCAGTTGGTTCGNAAAACATGAAATCCATGTTACTTATTTATCTTTATTACAGTGATGTTCTTCAATGCAATATATACATCAAACCTGTTTTATAATCTGTCCTTGAAATAATCTAAACAAATTCAAAATGCCTTAGGAGTAGTGCACCTTTATTATAGTTATTAGCACAATTACTGTCTCATTCTATTAATTAAATGTCAAATTATATTGCAGTCAATTTGTAAACATTAATTCTGAAAAGAAAACAATATCGCCTCCAATTATCACCAGCTATTTTCTCCCATATAAAANGAGATTGTGGTTCATCTTAATTACGTACAAAATGCATAATTAANATGTACTTGACCAATAAAAATATAATGCTTATTTTTGCTTTTTGAAGAGACGTTACTATGAAACGTGTAATGAGTACCACTTGTAATAATAAACTAGCTTGGTGGTAATATAGAGTCAGTCCTTGTAGCTACAAATAGATCAGATTAAAGTACCTCCAAGATTAAAAAGCAATTACATTTTCTAATCAAGGAAAGGTGAAATATGTATTATAACACTGCACTGCTTATAATTCATTTTACCACTCATTGAGAGATTCTCCAGATCTAANGGGATTCCCAGTGTCTACATTGATTTAGCACTGCAGTAGCTTGGACATAAAGCTGACAAATAAGAAAGAAANATAAATATTGGTTGACTAATCTTGAGATAATTTGGTATTTTAAGATGGCCACGTAATATTATGCACGGCCAGATTATCAATCCCAGTGAGTGGGAGACAATAAATGGGTTCCCACTGGGGAAACGTCCCATTATCGGCTCCACACACTGGGATGATAATTTGAATGAGGAGTTTTCCTCTGATTGGATTGGATGCCAGTCAATCAGCACTGGTCTTCTCTCCCCAATGATAGTCACCTCTCCTCCATGAGCTGTGTCCAGATCTGTTGCTCTATTGGGAGAAGTTTTGGTTAGAGTACAGTTATGGTTAGTGTTAGTTAAATGCCTATTTTCATCAAATGCAGACATTTTTCAGCTAGTAAAGTAGTATAGAAAGGATAAAGGATTACATTTGGGAAGAGGGGGGGTGGGGGAAGCAACACATACATATATACAATCTCAGTGTAGTTACTGATCAATTACAAAACAATGCAGTTTGGCAAAAACTGTGATCAGGCCAAATATTACATTATGAACCTATAGCCACAGGCTGCTCATTCAAACTTCAAATGGCAAAGGGTCTGCATCTAAAGAGGACCGAAATAAAGACAAACCAGAATCCGTAACAGTAAACTCAACATCTCGAATCTCGTCCATATCTAGAGCGGAGAGGAACTTCATGTGGAAAAAGGTGTAATAGGGCCAGAGCTGGGGATGGAACCAAAGTGAACCTAAATACCTTAAATTGAATGCATGCCTGCTCACAATATACATTAGTTCCAAAAGATGTAAAAAAAATCTCAGACATGACCACAATTACACCAACCAAATCTTGATTTGGAGGGTCAAATTTTATGGACTTTAGATGCGGTATGATAAAATCTTTTCTGGATTTTAATGAACATTTCAGTGTGGTCCAAGGCTTTTCCCCACTGACCCAAGGTGAATCGCGTCTAATTATGAGCATCCCATGCCAGTTGGGCTTTCGATTTCCCTTGCTCTCAAGGATTTATGAGTAACTGATACCAGATGTCTCTTTNACTCTTTCCAGTTATAAGCCTAGTTTGGAATAAATCCAGAGGGAGTCTCAAAGCTGCTCAGGTGTGTATCATTGATGATAACCAATGGTGTAGCTGCATATAATAATAATTAGTAGAGAGAAGGTGTATTAAACTAGCAAATTAGAAAATGACTGTAGCGTAGAACCAGATATAACATCGTACAATGCCTTTCAATCACCAACCAGTGGAGCCTCAGTTAGGGATCAACTTCGACACATGTAATACGGATATATTATAATTTAGGAATTTATAGCATATCCCAAGACCTTACCATCCCATACTCTAAGATTGTCGAAGGTGGAGGAGGTCATGGGCACCCTTGGGGGCTTATTTACAGACTTTTAACTATCAACAACTTAATGACGGTTGGGATATTTTTTTTACACAGACAACAAAGTTTTAAAGTTAAAAGTGGACAAATCAATGTGGACAGATGTGATACATAGCATCCTCAACTAGATTAAAGGGGAGCTGATAAAACCATTAACCAATGTATTCAACCAATCATTAATAACAGGAGTAATAAAAACTCCTGTTATGTGCAGTCCACATATCATCATTAGGAACCCTGTGCTTGTTTAATATTATAGAATCAGTAAAATGGCACCCTGCACCTCCAATCAGAAGGTCAGGATGCCCTTTTACCTGCGTGGCATTTAGATGTGCATGTTTCTGAACCGCCCGGAGTCTGTGGCTGCTTCTGGATGTGGCAGGTGGTTTCACTCTTGTGTCTTCATTATATGAGCTAGCACTCTGCATTAGGTGATCAAACTCCGGGGCAGTGTTTCAGGGTGTGAAAATAGCATACTGTACAGATAATAGTATGTATAGACCTGGAAATGATAATGTTGCAATGAGAAGGATTCAAATCAAGTTTTGGGATTTTTTTGTACGTAAAAAATATTATTCGCCTTTACACAAAATTCAGTAATGAATATATTTATCTTTTTTTCAAGCTGTCAGCCAGACAGTGAATGGCTGTCTGCATAGTAACTGGTGGATGGCTGAAGCTCTCCAGCAGCACATCACTCTAGTGGCCCATCTGGCATTTGCCAGAAGTGCCAGATGGTCAGTCCGGCCCTGTATACAGGCTATCAGAACCCCCTGAAGACAGTCACTGTCAGCATGAACTGAAAAGCACAGAGTACAGCAGGGATCTTTAAATTTCCGCTGACGATGTGCTCGGTTTGGTTAATTTTTTTGTTTCAGATGCCATCAAATGTAAATCAGACCTATGTCTAATAAAATAATAAAATATTTATTGATTTTTTA
>JABWIB010001094.1:32916-51789 GCA_016617825.1 Platyplectrum ornatum
ATGTATTTTCCCTGCATTCACAGGTATGCAGCACTTACTAACCAATCAGTTACTTACACATATTATTTAGTACTAGTTCAGGTGCCCTTTGTGCCTTTACCTGTTTACCAAAATATCAGATAATGGTATGCAGCATTTACTATCCAATCAGTGAACAACACATATATACCAAAGGTATAATAGTCCAGGTTGCCCATTGTTCAAGAGCCGTCCTCATTCCCCATCCTCACACACAGCTGTCCTGTGAGTGCTATGATCCTGGTACTATGAATTCAGCCTGTAGACAGAGACCAGGACTGTTACAGGGAGCGGCTCCTGAATACTTTGGGCAACCCCTGACGTTCCTTTCTGATTGACATCTAAACCGAAGCTAAGTATAATAAATGTTTTATTTCTTTTAATTTATCACGTTTGGTCTTTGATTTATCCCTCCTATGCTACCGAAATAAATACTACATAAAACAATCAACCAAAGAACCTAACGTTTGCACTGTAGAATGAAAATACCCATGATTTTATTTTCTTGAAATTTGAGTTATATATAGAAAATTAAGCATGCAAAAATTCTTGAGATGAGACATATTATTTTGCTGTGTATGTACAGAAACAAATTACAATCTGATTACAATCTGATTGCACACAAATTAATGTAGATTTAGTCTTCTCAGCCCCAGATTAAGGGAGGCTAAAAATGATCAAAGCTCACCTGTTGTGGGTGTGACATATGGGTTTGACCAGTGGTGGGGTCAATACCATGTGGCCAGGGTCAATACCATATAGGGAATAAATATCAGTGGTAAGAAAATAGTAGAGAATAAATAAGAAGAATATAAAGATAACCAAAATAATGAACAATTCTATATTTTAACAGAATGAGTTATAAAAATAGGGCAGAAATAACAGTGGAAGGTAGAATTTTTCAATTTATTATATGCAAATTAGACTATGCAAGTGGCTCAGATTATTTGTAAAAAAAAAAATCTATTCTACACAATAGATGTGTTGTGAGCATACTGTCATACATGAGCATACATAATTTAAGTAACAAATAATAGAATGACGCACCAGATCCAGCTCTCCTTTCGCACAGAGAGCAGTCCGAACATGCTGCATGTGAATTGCCACAATTTCCACAAATTGGCCTGCATTCTTCATCTCCTAGTGGAAAAACCAATATAAAGTAAATGGAAAAAAACAAAAACTGCTAAACTACAATTAAACTCACACCTCATGCATGCAAACAGTTGAAAATGTGTTTTAAAAAAAACTATAAACACAAAAAATATAATTTAATAAATAAATAAGAAAAGGGAACATTACGCTTAGAAATCTATTTAACCTTGTTGACAGTAATCTGAAAAAAAATTATATTTAACTGATAACTTGCTAAAGCTGCATTCAAGAAGAGTGTGGGTTTAAAGCGAGTACTGAACAACTTTCTCTGATTTACATTTAGCGCGATGCATTCAAGATAAATTGCTGCAAAAAAATTTGCCAATCAAACGCGGCTTTTAGGAAATTTGCCACCTCGACATTTGAATGTTCATCGAGTTGTTAAAATCACAGCCAAACCCTTAGTAAATTTCCCCCCATATCTCTTATATCAAGATTTCAAAACTTGTTTACAGTAAGGACTTACCTAAGCAATTGTTTTCAGTGGGACTGGTTGGCTAAATTGTATCTAGTCTTGTCTGTGTGTATGGGTAATTGCCCCTAGGTATCAAATCTCCTATCTCCTTTTGCATGTAAGCTTGAGGGCAGGGCCTATCTTCCCCACCGTTTCTGTCTGTTTGTATTGGCCAATGTGCGACTCTGTGGCACCTAATAAATAAGCGTTAATAATAATACAGGAAGGCTTATGTTGTCTGAAGTCTTGTGTGTGGGGATTGGTCTTCTCTCATACACATGCGAATTGGGAATCACACGATGATCAAACAACGGAACTACATAATTAAGAGCTGGATCTCTGATTGGGAAAAAAAGTGGGTCCAGTTCAGAGCGTTAAACATTTACATCAACAATTTTATGTGTTTTCACTAATTTCACAAAGTAAAAATGACTTTACATATATAGGTAAATTGATACTCATAATGTATACTTTTTAAGAAACAACACATGTTCTAGTGTTTGCCTCTGCTAAGATATTAGGTTTAGTTCAAACCTACTCGGCTGTCACAAATCAAGAACCAATGTTCCACCAGAAGGGATATTTTGCTGCTTCTGGGTTATTTCATGACATTACTGAAAAGACCTACAGGAGGTGCAAGACCTGTGGTAGCTTGTGTATCAAATGTTTTTACAACAGTCAAAACACATTCTTTAAGGCAGACATTCTTTCTGCTTGGAAGCTCTTGGCATGCTCCAACAGAATGTATGGGTTTGGTTGGCTGCTTCAGATATCCCTAATACGACCGTGTCGTTCACGACAACCATTCAGCAGTGAGGGACCGATACAGAGTCACCGAAGTGAGCTAGAATGTTCCCCATCCATACAACCTAATCCTCACCCTAAATCTTTTGTAGTATAGTGTAGTATTATGGCCGATGAAATAAAACCTCTTAAAATGTCTTTTAATACTGTGTAGAAAAACAGTTATTTAGAGTTAAATTTATTGCTGTGATTAAAGTGATAGGACCGATTTTCATTGTTGTTTTTATATGATGTTTACCGCTATAACTTTTCAGAGAATACTATTATCTGTAATGCCTATTATAACCTATATGAAAACCACTGGTGGTGAGTACTGTCACATTTTCAGCAGCCCGGGTGATTACCTTGTGCAGGAGATCTTTAATGTAAACTAATAGTTGGACAAAAATAATACTACTCTGTTTGACCAAATTGAGGCAGTTTTATCCATGTATAACTTTTGGTGGCTACCAGCACACAAAAACACTATGCATGTATAATATATGTTAAAGTCTCTATGCATGGCTGAATTTGTCAATAGATACCTGTCTATAGACAACTTGTAATAAAATGGATATGTTAGATATAGTTAAATTCTTTTGCACACTGTTGGAGAATGTTTATATGGAAAAGCTTTTTAGAGAGTTAGAAAGATATTCATGGAAAGGTTTTATTGCAAAATACCAGGAAATATGCAAGCTAGTTATATAAAGAGACAGGAGGCACAATACATCCTCAGTGATGTATACACATAAACACAGGTGCAGAGCAGTATACATTGCTTTATAAGACCCTCTCGTATCCCACTTTTCACTCTCCAGTTCTCAAGATGTTTGGCTCAGTGCAGTCTAAAATGAGACCTCTTCCGTTACTCTGAGCCAAAAGAGGGCGAGAAAATAGAGACAGATGTGTGCAGAGTAAGATAAAAATGTATTTAAAGAAAATTATATAAAAAAAACAAACAGACAAATGTACAATAGTTAGTAAAACCACACAATCTTGCATAAGGTACATGTGAATGTACATGGAGAAATCATAGAAAGGGAGAGTAAGGGTTCTGAGAGTAAGATTGAAGTGAGCTGTGAGAGCGTCTGGTTATAATATGAGACATGGCAGTGGTCTTGCTTTATACACACTATGTAAACTTTGTGTGATTAAAGGCAGTATTCCCTGTCTGTCTCTCTTCATGATCTTCTCCAACTTGGCTCTCTCTTTTTCCATCTCCCCCCTTTCTCTATTTTCCCCCCAGTCGCCTTTTTCTTTACTTTCCTTACTTCCTTTTCTTTCTCCTTGTTTCTCGTGTTTTCCTTTTTCTCCTCTCCTTCAATTGTTTAGTCACATGTTCCTATTACAATGCTGTACTGCTTCCTGTCATGTAGTTATATCTGGATTGCCTTGGGATTTGGTACAAATTACAGGAACATCCTGAGTTATGTGATTTCAGACTTCTCACTGGGGGGTAGGGCCTTGTAAAGGCAAACGGGAGAGTCACAGCAAATGTAAATGCAGATATAATATATAAACACCACACAGATCAGTATTCTCGCACATCTATTGATACTGACTTATGTGGCTCAATTCATTTTACACCACTTCTCTTCGTGNATAAAAAGACACAAGTTTTGAGTGCCATAATAGATGGGGAAAAGTGTACAACCACTCTGTCACATCTAAACGGAGAATTAGCCCCTTTGAGCTCAAAGGGACCAATTTAATCTCACTATATATATATATATATATATATATATATATATATATATATATATATATAGTGAGAAATATTGTAATATATAAAACCGCCAATCCAGAGGGCAGACGCTAGATGCACACGCCTGCTGCATGAGAAACTCTGCCAATCGTCCCGCCGCGTTGCGTCGCTATGGACTTCGTCAGGAGACATAACAAGGGTACGTTCTGGTGTTTATTTATAGTCTGCCCCCCAACAGCCATTGGAGAGAAAAAAAGCACCTAAACACTGATACATACAACAACACGACAATAACAATAATTATAATAAAAAACCACCTACAAAAAGAGACAAGTAGAGACCTTTATTACACCACCGTGTCAATTTTTGTGAGCATTTATATCCTACTCTACCGGGCACTGTGTGCATATTCATTAACCCTCAATGACCTTAAATGAATGATTGTTTCGTCTATAATAAGACCTACCCTGATAAAAAGCCCTATCCTATTTTACAGTAAACTGTCTAAAGTAAGCCCTCCCCTGAAATTAAGCCCTATTTAAATCACACTGAGGTGTCATAATGTCAGCAGCACTGCACTTGGGGAACAATGAGGTGTCATGATGTCAGCAGCACTTGGGGGAACAATGAGGTGTCATTATGTCAGCAGTACTTGGGGGGGCCATGATTGGATTAATAGCAGGTCAATAAAATAAGCCCAACCCCAAAAATAAGCCCTATGGTGTTTTTTTTGTCCTGAAAAAAAAAATAAGACAGTGGGACACATGGTATATATATATATATATATATATATATATTTGTGTGTGTGTATATATGTGTGTATATACTTTCATCAGGGCACAAAATGCGAATAAACACAGTAAAGGTTGCTGCCTTTACAGTGTTTATCCCAATTTTGTGCCCTGATGAAAGTCATGATAACAGTGACTGAAACTTTGGATTTTGCGATGCATTAATGACTGAATTAAAGCAACTTCTTTCATCTATCCAACGTCTGCTGAGTGCCTGTACCTGATATATTCAAATATATATGTGTGTGTGTGTGTGTGTGTGTGTGTGTGTGTGTTATTCAAGCAGGCAGGCACTCTGGGATTTCGAAGTAAAATTAACTTTATTCAATGTTACACAGTCAGCCTCTCATCAGGACAATGCAAATAACACTTTACAAGCATTAGATATTACTCCTGGCATATCACCGAAATCTCAGCTTCCCACGTGCGTGGTAGCGGCCTCCGGCATCCTTGTAAGGCAGCCACACAAGACGTTCGGCAGCACTGCACCCGTTCACGCGTCACGAACTGTGCAGCTCAACCAGAGCCTACATATTCATGATTTAAAAATACTGAGATAACAACATCAATAAACACAGTCCACATCCAATACACACAAAATATAAAATGATTAAATCAGATACATATAAAATACCGGACATATGCTCATAACATGATGTTAATGGAAGCTGATTATCAAATTGTTCTGCTACAACCTACAAGGAACATATCATAAAGCATCAAGTATCATGTCAAATCCAAAGGCAATAACCCCCACTACCATAAACTGACTCCATATCATCTTACCTACGAGGCATTGGCACATGGTCTATTACCTTAAGGGCACACACGGTAAGATAAATTGTTCCAATTTAAGGATTTTTCCAAGAGTTGGCAAAACCATGTTGAATTGCAGGGGAGGCAAATTGAATTAATTGCAATCAGTATTACAGGTGACAGATGCTGGTTCCTAGCACAAGTCTAATAACAGTGTAACAGTAACGCTGGTCAGTATCTGTGTGCAAAATGCAAAAATAAAGTATTCTCCCTACATGCAAACACTAATATTCATTTTACCTCCCCTGCAATTCAACATGGTTTTGCCCACTCTTGAAAAAATCCTTTAAATTGGAACAATTTATCTTACCGTGTGTGCCTAGCTTTACACTTCAAATCTGGTTTAAACATCAAAACATGTTTAGCAACTGGCTGGTCAGCCAACTCTGAAACATTGGCTGGATTTTGTTGTTTTGTGGTTTATATTTTTTCTAATAAATAAAATCTAGTGTGAGGACTTTGTATGCTGCTACATAACATTTTCTGCAGCTGCTGCAATGTAGAAGGGATGTTTGTGAACAAATACTTCTCTCCCAGCAAAAAATTAACATGGTTAATGCAACATGATAAAACATTTAATAAACATATTAAGCATGTAATTTTACATCTTTTCTTATACTGACAGCACAGATTGGTTTGTCTCCAAACTCACAGAATTTGCACTTTACTACCACTGTAGCTAACAGAAGTCTGTTGATTACATTGAAGAGGAAACTGAATGCTCTGTCATCCTTGAGTGCTGATTTTTTTTCTCTTGTAGTCCAGATTCAAATCAGTACAGAAAAGAGTGCAAATATTATAGTATTTGTATAGTAGGCAGAGGGATGGAGGGAAGCGAGGTATATTGGTGGTTAATGAAGGTTCTACATGCTATACACTTAGGAATGGATCCTAACTTGCGTACTATTGAACTTACGAGCGAGTGGACAAATGCTGAATTGCAGGGGATTTAAATTTTATTAGTTGCAAACAGCATTATAGTTGAGAGATGATGTTTACTAGCCCAAGTCTAAAAAGAGTAACGCTTGTCACTATCTTTGTGCAATACGTTTTTTCCCCTGCATGCAAACAAGAACATTAATGTTACCTCCCTGCAATTTAAGATGGTGTTGCCAACTCACTGGTGAATTCAATAGTACGTAAGTCTGTATGTGGTCCTTAGTGCTGTATATGTATGGCTTCCAAAGGGACAGTACAAAAGATCATCGATTACATGTTTATAGTTAGTTACATGGTATTTTTTATTAATTATATAAATTATATCACTCAAGCATCTTCAGACTTTGAGTTTTAGAATAGGAGGCGAATACCATAATTTTAGACATGTTTGTAGTGTTCTATAGGCAATATAATGTAATGCATATAAATGCAGATATAATATAATGCATATAAAGCATAAAACAATTTGAATAAAATTTAAATGTATAATTGTATAGCCTTATGTATAATTGTATAGCCTCATTTCTATATATATTTAAAAGTATATCAGTAGAGAGACACAATATGAAAGATCCGGCTCTTTACACAATGATCTTGCAACAAAATAACATCAATAAGATGTCCACACTATGACACTGTGTATGCAATCACATTCTCCAGAATTAATTGCATATTCTAGGATAAAAACGCTTTTTGATACGTATCAACCCTGGTTTTAAAATCTCTCCATATAGTGGATAATGTATGGCCCAAATCATATCTAGCATCCACTCCAGCATTGTGTTTCGACGGCCGTTTCTGTGTACCACCTGCAACACCTTACTCAGGTGTATATGCCAGGACCAAATCATATTCAAGCCACCATAACAGTAATGCTTATTTTTAGCTAAAAAGAACTACACTTGTACCGTCAATATCCTCCCCCCTAATGCACCTCCGCCCCATTGGACTGAAAACTAGCTCTGACAGCGAGTGCTGGTACACAATTCCCGGCACGCTGGTAGCAATAAGAGGCAACCCGGAAGTGCAAGCGAATGGCCTAATCGCTTGCCTCGGGCTCTAGCGCCACGTTACCATAATGATCAGGAGATTTTATCGCAGTTCCATCCAGTGACGCGTTTTTTGTCTTTAAATCTTTAAACCAGGCAGTATATATATCCAATCAATGTGGCTAAAGAAAAAAGAATTATATATGAGAATAATATATGGGTATATAAGGGCCTGACCTCTCTTTATTTCTTTTCTCTCTCCCCCCACCCCTTTGTATTAGTCAGCCAGAGGAGCATATAATTATGCAATTAATTTTAAAGGTAAAGTGGTATAAAATGTTTCAGCCTCTGTATTTAAGAAGTGACCCTTCCAACACACAGTTAATACTTATTAATAGGGAGTATAGATCATTGTAGACCACATTATTACCATTTAATCTAATATTAAAAAATATTCTCTTCTGGCAAAAAATAGTTCTTAAAAATGCAACGAGGAGTATTTTTACTTCTCCTGAAAAAATGTAGTGTGATCACTGCTTCCATCATATTCCGGGTCATGTTTCTTATTGATCATATATCTGTTCCTTTAACATTCTACTCGTCTTACCAATATACACTTTCACAATATAATACAATATAATATACCCAGGCATATGAAGGCATAAACTACATATTTCAACTATGCTTTATTTTAATCTTTACACCCCTAGAGGATGCTTGAAACATTCTACGGTGATTAGATACCTACACACTGCACTTAAAAACTCTTGTTCTTGGTTTAGAAAGAATATGTCTCCCTTGTGGTACTACATTCATTTTGACCAATAAATCACGTAAATTGTTTTGAAAAACAAATCAATGGGGGTTGAGAAACAATGATGTGTAGTGACTATAGAGTGCTTGTCTCATAAACTTAGGTACAGAGGAAAATTTAGTAGAGAAAATGAATCTACCCTGTGCTAGAAGGGTCCAAGGGTGTCTTCCTATCAAGGGCCAAACAACCTTTAATGGCATCATCAACTTCCCTCTGTTTGTATCCTCTTTCAAGAAAACGGTCCCTCATCTGTTTAAGAGCTAAAAATAATTCTGGTTGATCAGATGTAATTCTGGTTACCCTTACCATCTGAGAGGGAGGCCTATTTGCTCAGATTATCGAATTCCGATCTGTACATTTTTTTTTTTTAAAAGGAAAGTTACAAAACCCAAATCATTTTGCGTAATAGATGCATCTAAAAATGTATAGTATCCATACTGTATTCCATCGTGAATATGATTGTCGAATCAATGTCATTAAGTTGACTAATGAAGATTTCCAATTGTTCTGCAGTCCCAGTCCATATGAAAAATAAATCATCAATTATTCTGAAAAAAANCCAAAATATATTGTGAAAAAATTGGATCTGCTAAATCCAATGTGGGAAATTTACTAAAGGTTGTGTTTTGGAGTGTGAATTTCTCACCATGATTTGCTTGTTTTTTTTCTGGTGTGTTTTACGAGTAAGGTCAAGTATTCACTATAGGTTGTGTTTAGTGGTCGAGAATTTCTCACATGAGAGTTTTGTCGAGTGAGTTTGAGGGCGAGTTTTATATTTCATTGCGAGTTCCATTTCTCACACCGTCGAGTTTTAAGTCTGGCACACGCGCAGTACAAGCTAGCCTCCATTTTGATTGAACACACCCACCTCTGACACTATAAAAACTCAACACTTCCTGGTTTGAGACAGAGTGGTTTGGCGAAAATGAGGGATAGAAGAATGTTGGAGAGACAGAGAGAGTAGGTAGTGAATTTAATTGATTGTTGACTGGAATTGAGTGATTTCTTAGTGTAATAGGCCTATTGTTGTCTTGTCTTAAGCTGGGTACACACGGTAAGATAAATTGTATCCAATCGAAAGTTTTTTCAAGAGTGGGCAAAACCATGTTGAATTTCAGGGGAGGTAAAATGAATGTCAGTGTTTGCATGCAGGGAGAATACTTTATTATTGCATGTTGCACACAGATACTGACCAGCATTACTGTTACACTGTTATTACACTTGTGCTGGAAACATCATCTCTCACCTGTAATACTGATTGCAATTCATTAAATTTGCCTCCCCTGCAATTCATCAGCCCACTCTTGAAAAATCTTTCGATTGGATACAATTTATCTTACCGTGTGTACTCAGCTTTAGTTTTTTTTATTTAATTTCTTGATTTTTTTTGTGGCGTGGTTTCTTTTTTTTATTTTTTTCAAACATTTTTGTTTAGGCGTCTAACAGCTGTCATTTCGTTGGGCCTAAATCGTGTTGCACATCTAGGGGACCAGCTCCTCCAAAGTGATAATGCACAAACAGCTGCCATAGACAGAATGAAAACTGAAATACACAGTACATGTGACCAGACGCACTTTCAGCACCAGCAGCAACTTACCCACATGGCAAGGTCCTCTGATAGTACCCCAACCACAACTCTGGATACAACACCCTCTAGTTCGCCAGCACGACATGGGCAACGCACCAGAGGTGGCAGAACTCGTGGCCCATCTGCCACACAAACCAGAAGTTCCTTGCGAAAAAGAAGCTGGGATTAGAAGGTTTATTTGGAAAGATGAAAAATACTTAGTTTTCTAGTCACTGAGGCTGTGCTTAAGCCTTAGTTAAGATATTTCATTTATTTTGTCCCTACTTTGTGGACATTGTGTTGATAAAGGCACAACCTCATGAGAATGTTTTCATTTAATACTCCATTTTGGAATTACATTTTTTGCTGTTATTAACAAATTTGCTGTGGTCTGATTTTTCTATAGGATTCATGTGTTAGTATACTCACGTGTGTCAACGACAGGGATCAATCATATGGCATAGAATTATAATGTAATGTTTCGTTACATACATGTGTTAGCATTGACAATGTTTACTAGGAAATATAAATTATGTGTAACACATGTTTTATGTAAAGATTAGTCAAGTGTAGGCGTCAATTTTTAGTTTAAAAAAGGTATAGCTAGAAAAACACTCACAGGCAAAAACGGTGTTCACAATCCAGTTTTGTGTCTGTATCCCTGACCTACTGTTGTCCTGATTTGGTGGCTCACTATTTCCTGCACTGTCGCTGTCTGCTACCAAATCCTCTGACCATGATTGTTGTAAGGCCAGATTATGGAGCAGACAGCACGCCCACACAATATCTGCCACCTTACTAAGGGCATAGAGGAGCTGGCCACCTGACTTATCAAGACAACAGAACCGAGATTTTTAACAGCCCCAAGGTACGTTCTATTGCACATCAAGTAGACTGTGCAGGAGTATCAGGATGCAACAGCGGTGTCACTAGGATAACATAACTAAGATGAAATGTTCATGCATCGTGACAAGAGCCAGCAAAGCTGGCATAAACACTCATAATCCTCTGCTTAGCATCACCTCCTGTATATTGTGGGAGTGGTAATGATGTCTATTACAATAGACAAAGGACCTCCCTCTAGGTGGTCTCAGCACAATATGAGTGCAATCTATAGCTTCCAATACAGATGGAAAGAGCTCATAGAATGCCAGTTTCATCTCTCGCCACTCTGCGTCCCGGCAGGAAAAACAGACATGTTTGCGCATCATTTTACACAGAGCACTTAACACTTGAGATAAGTGTGTGGAAAATGTTGGCTGTGAAATCACCTTTCCAGGCACTAACTACCTGGGCGGCTTGGTGTGATGACAACGCTAATGGTGGAACACTATGGTGATAGCTATGCTGCAAAATAGAAACATTGAAAGTGACGGCAGATAAGAGCCACATGGCCCATCCAGTCTGCTCATCCTGTAGTATAATAATGTGACACCACAGTCTGCTCCATCTGTAATATAGAAACATAGAAAGTGATGGCAGATAATAGCCACATGTCCCAACCAGTCTGCTCATCCTATGGTATAATAATGTGACACCACAGTCTGCTTCCTATGTAATATAGAAACATAGAAAGTGACAGCAGATAAGACCCGCGTGTCCCATACAGTCTGCACAACCTGTGGTATAATAATGTGACACCACAGTCTGCTCCATCTGTAACATAGAAAGTGATGGCAGATAAGAGCCACGTCGCCTATCCAGTCTGCTCATCCAATAGTATAATAATGTGACACCACAGTCTGCTCCCTTTGTAATTTAGAAAGTGGCTGCAGATAAGAGTCACATGGTCCATCCAGTGTATTTATATCTATAGTGACATCACTTTATTCTCCATTGTGTGTGACATTCAGAATACTCTTATATTTATCCCAAGCTGCTCTGCTGTATTACTCCACCACCTCTGATGGGAGGCTATTCCACTTATCAACTACCCTTTCAGTAAAGTAATTCTTCCGCACATTTCATCTGATCCTCGTGTTCTACCATCCTCCAGTGTATAAAAATGTTCTCGCGTTGTACCACCCTCCAGTTTATACAACTGTTCTCTCGTTGTACCACTCTCCAGTTTATACAAATGTTCTCGCATTTTACCACCCTCCAGTTTATACGTATGCCCTCGCATTCTACCACCCTACAGTTTATATACTTTCCCTTGCGTTCTAACATCCTCCAGTTTATATGCATGTCCTCACATTCTACCACCCTCCAGTTTATACGCATTCCCTCGCGTTCTACCACCCTCCAGTTTATACGCATGTCTGTTTTACCGACTGAGGTAGTTGGATGACTAAGCAAAGCACCAGCGTGTTCCACTCAAACTCGCACCATGGCACATCTACTGTCACTCACACTTACACCATGGCACATCTACTGTGAACTCCTATCATGCTATGCCCATTGAGCTGGAGTGTTACCCACCTCGGTCCCAGGTAGTCTGTAATGTGAATGGTGCCTGCCCGGCCAAAGAGCCTTGTCACTTGTGTATACGTCGTCACATGGACTACGTATAAACTTTGCTTCCGCTGCAGTCCTCTGCAACTATAACTGGAGCTACTTGCAGAGGACTGCAGCAGAAGCAGTGTGTATGCATCGTCCAGGGTAATTCCGAGCCCCAGAAAACTACCCTGGTAGTAAAAAACTGAATTACCAGGCTAGTCAGTGTTAACGGGGTATTACTGAAATCCTAGACATGCTGTGGTTCACAAATAGGAAACGCCTGCTAGCTGTAAACCATTATTGCAGCCTTTTCACACATTTCCCGACATGTGTATATGGCAGGCAATGTATACAGATATTGCAACATAATTTACACAGATTTGCTGAATTACTGTTAATTTGTAACATAATTAACAGCATTATAAATATAAAAAACGGCAAAAGAAATCTGCAGCCCAGCGCACCACAAAACAGAAGCTCCTGTATGTTCCTGGCAACCACATAATATCAGGACAAATTAAAACTTGTATAAACAAATCAAATTTATACAAATTCATCTTTCATATGGCGAAATTCCACTCTTTCATCAAAAGTGGCCCAGCTTCACACTCTTTGAAACGTCACTTAATTCTCAATCCCAGGACTCTTCTCATATATTTTGGGACAATTATACTGACAATGTAGCATATTGAGTTTATCTTATAGCTGTTACGTATAATCTGTGAAGATGTTTTTCTCCACCACTCTGGTCTCAGAAATATCTCTCTCATCGATAAAAAGAAAATACAATAGTGCAGAGTGTACAATTAACCCAAATTGCCCAATCCATTGAATGAACTCAGTGTAGCACCTTGGGTGCTTCTGCATCACACGTCCTGGTTACACACCAGTTTTCTCCCTTTCCATACTAAATCAGTCTCCTTTGGTGAATTCAGAATCTCGATCCTCTCCGGTGACACAACTTGATCACAACTTGTACTAGTGCTACTCATATAATCATTTATCTTCCTCAAGATGATCTTGCTGTTCCATCTGCTGTCTGCGTGTTTTGATTTGGGTATATTCAAATTTCATTTTGCTTGTGCTTATTTGTTTTAAATAAAGCATTTAGTTATGCCACATAGTCGTGAATTGTTTTCCTTTGGGGCACCTGGGAAAGAAGGTTTCATTCAGTGGATTGGGGAATTTGGGTGAATTGTACACTATGCACTATTGTATTGGTTTTTTTTTTTCTGTGCGACCGATACTGCTGGAACTGGTGTGGAGAGAAGTGTCTTCACAGATTATACATATGAGGAGCAGGCTAACACAAAAGAAACAGCTAAAAACTATACTCAAGTTGCAACATTGTGAATATAATTAATTAAGTAGGGGGCTGTGTGCATTACACTATTGAGAATTCTTCCTCCTCTCTACATATACCTATAAGGACTGTCCCAGAACAATTGAGTCCTGGGATTGAGAATGAAGTGATACTTCAAAGAGTGTGAAGCTGATCCACTTTTGATGAAATACTATCAACATATGAAAGACAGACTTATATATGGGTACTAGTAGGACTGAAGGCCAGATTCAGATCTTTAGGCACTCATGATTTAGTCAAGTATGAGCAAAACCATGTTGTATTGCAGGGGGGATAAATTTAATTAGTTGCAATCAGTATTTTAGGTGAGAGATGATGTTTCCTAGCACAAGTCTAATAACAGTGTAAAAATAACACTGGTCAGCATCTGTGTGCAAAATGCAAAAATAAAGTATTTTCCCTGCATGCAAACACTGACATTCATTTTACTTCCCCTGCAATTCAATTTGGTTTTGTCCATACTTGACTAAATCATGAGTGCCTAAAGATCTGAATCTGGCCCCGAGTTATTATTCTATCCCTTTCTAAGGCATTTGCATTGTAACATTTCTTCGTGGCGATCTAGAGCGCTGTTGAGTGTATACCCCACTTATATCATTTTTAGCATTATAAATATTACCAGCTGTGAAAATCAACATATTGCTAGGTGCAGAGAGCGATGTTCCAGCTTCAAAAATGGCATGATTTTGTGAAAGGATGATTCTTTTTTTTCATTTGTTTCATCAATGTCACATAGTACAACATTCGTACGGGAACGAGTACATAAGACAATTTACTTGGACTAACTGAAGACCTAGGTAGAATGCGAAAACTTATATGGTTTCCCCAAGCTGGACATAGAAGGCACAGAACCTAAATGAAAGAGACCTTGGTACTCAGGCTTCTCAGATGATTTTTCACCTGTTTGTGTGTCTGTCACAATGTAAAATAAAAACACAGCTTCTGTTATGTCTGGTATCACTTAAACAAAGTGTGAATAAAAGCAAGAAATCATATAAAATATATTATAAAGGTCCCACGTAAACCAGATCCATTGAACACAGTTTTGCCATATACTGTATATACTCGAGTATAAGCCTAGTTTTTCAGCACATTTTTTTGTGCTGAAAGTGCCCCCCTCGGCTTATACTCGAGTCATTGTCCTGTATGATGTCAATGAGTTATCCCAGTTTAAAATTAGGTGAAATTAAGGGCCTCGGCTTATATTCGGGTCGGCTTATACTCGAGTATATACGGTACATATTAAATTTCCAAAAACACCCAAATCTACAAGTCACACAACTGCTAGAAAAACACATACAGTACTATATATTCACTAAATTCATAGAAAAACTAAATTCATGTGTGTATGTGTGTGACATTTTCAATTCATTTATTATGACTTCCAGCTTTTTATAGTGTATGGCTTCTGTTTTTTCCTAATATATGTAATATGGTTTATAACTTTTATGTGTATCTTGTGAGAATCACAATGCTAGTGGGACAGTATGTTTGTCCCAGATTCCTCATTTATGTGTTTTAAAACTCCATCTAGAGTGTTGCCATTTGGGTTTCTTTTGGGTTCGGCTTTTGTAAAAGCTAGTAAGGGTCCCTGCAGTTGGAAGAGAGGGAGGGTCCACCATCCATTAGGCCCAGTTTGGGTTTTGCCTTTTTGAAAGCTAATCAGGTCTGCACCGTATTATACCTATTTAGGTGACCACCTAACACTTATGCCATACAGGCCAGTCATTTCATGCAACAGATGACCTGCACGGATGATGTGGAAGCATATTTGACCGCTTTTTAGAGAACCGCCAAGAGAGACAGTTGGCCTAAGGACTGGTGAGGAGCCACAAAAAGCATTCTTCGATTTGTGCCTGGCTGATGCTACAGGCTGTGACAAGTTAAAGAAATAGATCCTAATGTGACTGGGAGTCACAGTATTTGTTTGCGCACAGTGGATTCACTGCTGGACCAGAAAATTGGCTTCAACCTGTTACTCTGACGGGCTCACAGGTGCTCACTTGTGCTCTTTCTCTTTAAAATTATGTCAGCACCAATCCTGATCAGTTCACTGAGTATTAAGACATTTTACTGAAACAACAACATCATTTGGATTACACTGTATCAAGGAAACTAGCAGCAGCGCTCCTGCATAACAGAAGGAGACTCGATGGTGCAGTATGTGCAATCAACTTATTATAACATGTGGAGCAAAGTATGCTCACCAAATTGAGGCAACTTTATTATCGGGATTCAGTGGTGTAGCTATAGGTATTGCAACGGTCACAAGTGCGACTGGGCCTCTATGTAGTGGGGCCACAGCTGTTGCTGACTAGACAACTGACTGCATGGCTGGGTCAGGAAGACCCTGCAATGCAGGCAGCAGAGACCCGGCATTGTGATCAGACAGCCTTGGTCCTGGTCTTTGTTTCAGTGGCAGTCAGAGCTGATCGCAGTCCAGTCACCATGGAGACCCCCGAAGCTTTCCAGTGTCCATGTGACACTGGGGAACCAATGAGAAGCAGCACAGTTTTTTTTATATAGCGCCATCTGATTATGCAGCACTTTACAATTTAATTAATCATAACCACAGGATGGGTGGAAAACGGGGGCCTTGCCTGTAAACTTACACTCTAGGAGATTGGGAATTGATGTGACGGTAAGAATGTTCGCACATTGTGTGTATGTTTGTAAGTGTGGGGTGGAGGGTCATGCTGACCTTTTGCACCTGGGCCCATGAACCTTTAGCTATGCCCCTGTTTGGATTGGGTCTAAAACAGAAAGATAAAAGGTAATGTTTCCTAGAAAGTTTACAATTTATACCTCAAGGAACATTCCCATGAATTGTATATAAATACACATAAATACACTTGAATAAAAACATAAATATACTTATACTAATAATTCAGACTTCTCTTCTTCTGTAAAGCGTGCTAGCCTTCAGAGGGTAAGGAGGCTCCCCTTGGCTGCTTCTCGTTCTCCTTCTGAAACTACAGAGAAAGCCAGCATCGCGCTTCTGTATCTGTAGTTTCCCTGGGGGAGCAGGAGACCACAGGTTGGCCTCAACTGCACTTTCCCCATGATGTTATTTTGATTGCTGGGCCCCATTTTTTAAGACACAAATATAAATTTTATTTGTTCTTTTGTTCTTAGGTTTTTGTTATTAGTTTTTTTTTCTTCAAACTGCAGCTGCTGCTGGTCCTCTTCCAGAACATTTTTCCAATATATATAAAATTGGAAATATAATTTATTATAGATAGATGGAAAGATAAGTTGTCATCTTAAAGCTTGTACTTTATAATCTTGATTGGTGTATATAGAGGGAAGTGCTATCTATACCCTCTATGATACTGACCACTTCCACATGTAATTGACCCCCCCCAAACTCATTGTGTCATTAGTCACAACCACTCAAACAGGCCAACCAACAACACCCTGCTTAGTGTCATCTTTTCTCAAGGTAAATGAAGCACAAAATATATAAAAGGTTGATTTATATATACAGATCTATGGCTACTGAACCTTATATACAGTAAGGTGTGACACCTTTTTCCAACATTAACTGCTTTTGCCTATGTGTGCTAAAATGCCTCCTGTGGAATCCAACCAGACAAACAAACCTTTGCTGATAATGCAACTTAATAAGTGTTCGGTGTCTGCAATCCTACATGGGTTGATCGTTGGTTGTCGCTTGCTAACTTTAAGGATTTAGCCAAAACTTTAATTTTTCTATAAAGAAATCAATGCAATTTACTTTACCTGTAGCAGATTTTTATGTTTTGGTTAATCTGCATATATATTTTAGTAGAAAGTAGGTTGATAGTGGAAGGATACAGGCTACTTTTTAAAATCCAGGCAATGCTTGTTGCTGTGCGTTCACACAAGATGCAAAGCAAATTCAGCTTTATTCATCAGGCACTGTTTACTCCATTCCGAGTATAGATTTTGTGGTAAAAAGATGTTTATTGTGTGTATTAATTTGGATACTGTATTTTTCGCACCAAAAGACGCGCTTTTTCCTCCAAAGTAAGTGGTGGAAAAGTGCGTGCGTCTTATGGAGCAAATACATGGCGGGATATGTTTTATAAGCAAGATGGTGGTGTACTCTGTAAGCAGAGCATCATAGCTCCGGCGACGAGTCATGCCCCACCCTCTGTGAATGATGTCACTTAATGAGAGTCAGCGAAAAAGATATGGAACTTTTATGGTCCCTGCTTAGTAAACTGTTATTGTCTCTCCCTTCGCTGAGCCTGAGAGAGGGGAGCGAAGGAGCTGTGAGAGCGACACAATCATCACATGACATTGTTAATCTCGCAGTCATTTGGAGCTGGCAGCAGCCTGTAATAACGAGGAAGACCCAATCTATCTGGGAGACCTGATGGGGTTAAGGCTGCATGACCCATTCCGCAGCGTTGAACCACCAGCGATGGCGTCTAATAGGATAAAGGAGCAGAGTCATCACTGTGAGAAGGAATCAATCGGAGTGTAAGGGGGATCTCTCCGTATCTGAGCCGGCTCACTGCCATTTATCTGAGCTGGAGATGTATCGATGGAAATATGGAGGATACGTTGATCTGCCGGAGGCGTTTTCTAATGACCCTGGTGTCATAGAAATATAGACATTATATAGAAATAGAGACTGAGCAAACTATAATAAATGTCATTTCTCTGGGTGTAAAAAACACATAGTATCATGTGATATTAACAGAAATCCCTGTGACAAGCTCAATACACAGATTTATAATTGTTAATTTTTGATTAACCTCGTCTCCCTTGCGCTAAATTCATAGCTGCATGTTTTTTGAAAGAACATGCAGCTCTGAATGGCACTGATACGTCGGGCGCATGCTGCAGCTGCAGTAATCTCTGAATCAGGTCCATAATCTTTACCCCGTCTTTGTTGTTTCTAATGCAATATTCTAATAGTATATTCTCTACTATTGACTCACATCATAATAGGGAAATTAATGGAAACATTGTTAAAAAAAATACATTGTAGGATACTTACAATCAAATAACTTAGAAGACCCCAAACAGCATGGTTTTTCAGAGGGA
>JABWIB010001094.1:72867-93598 GCA_016617825.1 Platyplectrum ornatum
TGGAAAGATTATCTTTCTGGTGTATGGCCAGCTTAAGTCATGAATGTAAGTCAGGAGAGTAAATCTGAATCTGGCCCATAGTGACAAAATACTGGGACACATCAGTATACCATATATTGCCTAACAGAGCCCTAATTAAGTATTTAAAGCCACTTCAGATTGCAGACACAGTATTCAGCAGTGCCATCTGTGATGTGAATGTTTATTTGTTCCAGGAATGTTAATGCATAAACATGAGTAAATAAGATATATAATTTATATATGTATATATATTTACCCTGTGTAAATACATATGCAACTACAGATTCCCATGAGACACCAATCAGCAATGTTGTATGCATAAAGTGTCATTGGATCCCTGGATCTATGTATACCCTGACATAAACACTTACTGTTGTTTATAAACACAAATTCATATATAATTATGTCTTCAAGGTAATTCTATCTACCCTCTGTCTAACAAATGTTACTCTCCTACTCTGCTTCTCTCTACACTACTAAAACTCATAATGATATGTGCATTGCCAAATACTTATGTCACATACAAGTGTGTTTAAATGAGAAAGATAGGCATAAGGAAAGTGTTTTTCATGGTGGTCTTTATGTTTGTTCCTTTATAGCATTCACAGCAAAATTGTTGAACTACAGTGTAAAATGAATATGTGCAAGAAGAGGGGCACCATGTATTAAAACACAAACAAGGAAAACAAGCTGACTTAAGGATTTTGTGCATTGTATTGATTCATATATAGCCTCTTAACTGATTAATACTTACCTATCTAACAAATACAGATAGGCCTTCTTCCTTATTGATTGCTACTGTTCAACCTAGGATCAAGGGGCAATGTTTTTATACAGTATATTTAGGCAGTGTATGCAGTATGGTTTTTAACGTATGCCTGTATATGATTTAAAGCTATATTGTCACATAAACTCATATCTAATTTTTTTTCCAGCTAAATTATCTTGGCCCACCTTTCAATGACCCGGATTTTAACCCTCCACGTGCTGGGGGACAAGAAACTATCCCAAGTGCCTCAGTGGACTTTCACATGTGGCGGAATCTAAATGATGGTCTTCGCTTGGCAGAAAACCACCGTGCTTATAGTCTGTTGCTTTGCTACTTACGTTCCATTGATAGTGAAGTAGCACGAACTGAACTTCGAAGGAGTTTGGGACGCTTCTGCACTAGCCTACAGGGCTTGGTCATCAGCATTGCCGGAGTCATGTCTTCATTAGGTTACAAGCCACCACAAGAATTGCCAACTACTTCTCCTTCACCAGCTATGGGATTTGGTAGAGGAAATGACTTTTTGCGCAAAATGGAGGATTTCTGGCTACTAAAAGAACTGCAGATTTGGCTCTGGAGGTCAGCAAAGGATTTTAACAGGTTAAAAAGGAAAGTTCCAGCTGTTGTAGCCCTCAGAATGGAAGCTCGTGGCTTCTGAGGTATTGAGGAGGATGCTACAGTTCTATAAAATGGGCTTATAATTTAAGCATTTATAAATGGTAAAAATACTGGATAATGCTCCGAAAAGTGTTCCTTGCACTTGCCCCAAAACCTTGATGTAAACAGGAGTGTTGAAAAGGGCTGAAGCAATTTTAACTAGAAGGCATAGATTGGTGTCAGCTTAGATTTAACATTTTAGATTCTGATACCTTTATGTTTTTTACCAGCAGGAGATAAATGCAATGACAGAGAAAATGTTTCTAGCCATATGAAAGAAGCCCATAATGCACTTTCAGGCAGATTTTTTTGTTTAAAAACAAACAAACAAAAAAATCACATTACCACTAGGTTAACAACGTTTATAGCACAACTTTATGATATAATTTCTTATTTTTAATGACACTTTTTTTTTTATACTCATAGATGACAGACTTATTTAAGAATGGGTGTTGCCAAAGCAAATAAACCAGCCTCTCTGACAACAAACTATTGGTCTTGCAAATTTCTGCTTTGGTTCAGAGTTGCTCCCAGGAGAATATAAAAGATAGCAATATGTGAGTGAGGTGTGAGGGTGTGATTTATGCAAACCCTGCACGGTAAAATATTCAATTTATAGGGTTAATATGAGTTGTATTTCATGTTTTTGAACCCCATCCTACCTTAGTAATGACTGGGCTTAAAGCTTTAAATAACCACAACTCCACAACTCCAGTCTGGGAAATGTGATTGCTCTCCCGGTATAACGGGTGCAATGTGTGTGTCTCACAGAAATTCCTATATAGTTGGCAACCCATGGTTACAGATCTATAGGTACATTTTCAGAACAATTTTACATTTCATTTATGTTATATTTATTATTTTGTTTGTATTACCATAGTCACTGTATGCAGTTCCTGTTTTGAAAATCGTTATTATTATTTTATTTTTTTTCAAAATTCAACAGCTTGGGACTGTCTGGATTAAGTTCATTTTCAAAATTTACATAATAAATGGGCAAATTAGGCAAAATATTTTGCCAATTTAGCGATTCTTTATGGTAAAATGCTGTTTTCAGACTGCACCTGAACGATCTGGCACAGCACACAACAGATCTGACAAGTCAACACTGGTAAGTCTCATATGTGGGCAGGGACTGGTTAATAGAAGAGGACGGTCAGGGTTAGGTTGCAGAGAGGGACTAGTTAATAGAAGAGGTTAAGGTTAGGCTGCGTAGGAGAGAATTGTTAATAGAGGCGGTAGGGAGCAGAGGGTTAAGGAAATGGAAGAGGAGGGTGACAGTTAGAATAAGGGTTCAGAAAATTCTGAGCTGGGGTTTGGCGGGTCATCTTTCAAGGAATCCGTATCTGGCTGCAGGTCTTTTGTCTTTCTTCCTGGCTCTTCCTTTTATGGTTGCAAGGAAATAATAGCTCAAGGGGTATAAACATTCTCCTTAAGGAGAATCACCATGAAGGTGTGTGGAGACCTACAGGCCGTCATGCTCCACTAAAATTTAAATAAATAAATAGCCTCTGGGGAAGAAGGAAAGAAGCAGAATCTCTAGCGCCATCTATTGGAAGAGGCGTTCCTCTAGTCATATCCGACTCACTAAGGAGCCTTTGCAACATGACTGGGAATAAATGCCAAGCCAGTAACCAACACTTCCTTAAGGAAGAGTTGCCCATCTACAAACAGCTGTTTCGGGGTGATTGCCCCTCATCAGTGTAGAGCAGGGAAATAATAGAAATGTTCTAACCAGACACCCCTATCCCCTGTCATAAATATCTAGCAGTTAAAAAGGATCAAGACCATATTCATTTAAACAAAAACGCAACTTTCTATAGGGTGCTATCTCTAGTCCCCAAATATAGCCAATTGTTTTATAACCACTGAAAACCATACTTTACAAATTTGCAATATTCCACTAACATTATATTTAATACTGATCTGGATATACATGTTGGTCAGCCTTGTGGAAAGAATACCTTTAGAATTAATGTACAGTATATAAATTTATATTTTTCATTTGTAAGCTTTTTATTTATCAAATATCACAGTTTACATGTATGTCTCAAAAGTGTACAATGATCAGGACATGGCAAAAAATATTTTAAAGGGCCTTTACGATTTCAATTAAAAAAAAAACAAAACAAAAAACAAACTACATAGCATGAAAGCTCTTACAAAAAATTGTAAATTTTGTACTTGAGGGTCCAGACATAACTATTACAATTATTATTTTATATTGTTAAGTGCCTTTATCATATGTCCAGGATATGTATATTTAAAATTGTTGTTCTTTTTGTATATACATATAACCTTTTGTTTTAATTACTTTTGTGATAATGTATTGATAGTGTTTATTCTGTTTCACAATTCTGACTAAATGGATCACACAAGCTATACAAAGACCTTCCAATAACCATCTTAAATAAATGTTATGTGCTCCACAACAAGGTGAATGGTATGAGAGATTCATGTAAGGCTCACAGGACAGGTATATGGCAAGGCTTTTGTAGATTTGAGTATGGTTAAAAAGTCATTTACAATTTATGCATATATTTGGCAGTTACTGAGGTTTTTTGAGGATACTATATCCTATAATGAAAGCCTGATTCAGTATGGTCAGAATAAATATAAACATACTTTAGAACCTTTAATCTATATTGAGAGAAATACTGATGTGCTAACACCGATTAGATCCCTGTGATCAAAGTGGGACCTGATTCAAAGCAGTGCATCCACCATTCAGCCTGACGGATGCTTTGCCATGTGCCTGTTTGCGCATGCGCAGATCTGCACAAAACTGCATCCATGTCCTTAGGCATCTGTGTTATTTAAATGAGAAAGTGGACAATTACCTAAAAATTTAAATAATGATAAAATAAAAAGCAACTATTTAGTGTTTGTGTTTTTTTTAAAATATATATATATATATTTTTATAAGCCGGCAATAGTTTCTGAAGAAACATTCAGCTCTGAATCTCACTGATGCTGACTGCGCACTGCCTAATCTCTGAATCCGGTCCAGTAGTCTATAGCGCTGATAACCTCCTAATGTTTTCTAATTGACATCAGTAATTATTTTATATAGAGGACTTTTACTTAGTATTACATCCTATAAGAATGTAAATTATTGGCACAATCAAAATATTAAACTATTACTGTACATGCTTTACTGAACATGTTAAAAGATGCATATATTGAGGCTAATCCAGAGTTATGTATAAACTGTCTAGTCATGTATAAACTAGACAGAAATAATAAACGTTGAAAGGTAAAGTTTCCTAGCTTAACTCTAATTTTCAAAATAAACAACTATGCAGCTTGTGAGTTCTTGCAAAAGCAAAGTGTTTTCTCTGCATACAATAAAGTTAACATTAATTTGCACCCTTAACATTGTAGCATGGTTTGGCTCAAGTCTACACTTCCACCTAAAAAAAGGTGTAAGTGAAAGTCTGGATCATCCCCATTGTTGCAAATAGTACAAATGCACTAATCATCCAATTAGATATTATTGATCAGTCTAATGCAAGCTCTATCACTGAGCAATTACCAATGAGCAATAATAATATCTTGTTAATGGCATAGGCATACCTCCCAACTGTCCCAATTTCAGTGGGACAGTCTTGACTTTTGGTGACTGCACTTTGACCCAATAAGGAGACAAATAGTTTTTACATAGATTTTTTTTC
The DNA here is from genome assembly GCA_016617825.1 of Platyplectrum ornatum. NCBI lineage: Eukaryota > Metazoa > Chordata > Amphibia > Anura > Limnodynastidae > Platyplectrum > Platyplectrum ornatum. The sequence continues at coordinate 77,989 of JABWIB010001094.1, forward strand.
TTTGAAAACAGCAAAAAGGAATGTCGCTTGAGAGGTTGGATGGTTGGAGCTGGGCAGTCGATGGATGGAGCTGGGTGGGGTTAATGTCAAATAAGGTCTTCTCCATGCAAAAGTTGGGAGGTATTTCTTGGCACAGCTACTTGGTTTTCAGGGGCTGTTAGGTTCATAGCACCTGGAAATTTCAAAGATGGCCAGAATTTGTGTAAGCTCTTTTGTGAGAGAGATTTAGAAACTAGATTTGCATTAGAAATAGTTTATTAAGTCTGATTGAAACTTATATGTACAGTATGTGTGTAGTGTGAGTTTTACATGTGTATTATTAGGCCTTTCCATTTGTTCTATGTACATATTTTATTTATTGCTGTTGGAATTGTTATTTATTTTAACTTTGTATTTATTTTGGTTTCNTGAGTGGAAATATGTCTTTACCTACGGTATATATAGATCTAACCCTGTTCACTATAGCTCATATTCAGCTGGCATCCATTTTAATATATGAAATATGTGTGTGGCAGATGATAATACACCTTGCATTATATAAGTAAAATTTCTTTCCCACACAAATCCTAAAGGTATAAATATGTTTCAGGCGATATAAATAATGTACCCAATAGATTTAGAGGTATGGATACAGATATGTCAAATGTCTCAGTTTGTGTGTTTAATAAATTGATTGTTCATATTTTTTGTGTTTGTCAAATATCAATATTTATTATTTTGACAATTATTTTGAAGTTGTTCAGCTGCATGGCTCTATCTATCCAATCTACGTACATGATTCAGGAAATGATATTGTAGATTTTACTGCCTCTAATAGTTTTTTTTAAAATACCTTCCTGTACAAGCAATCTTAAAACAATATAAAAACACAAATTCCATCAATACTGGTTTGGTGCTGATTTTGAATTATTAGCATGGTAAATGGTAAACATAACATTTGAAGAATTGCCATCAAGAGTTGATCTGTCCAAGGTCAACTTGCTGTGCAAACAAGAAGCTGTTTTGTATTTATTACCCCTTTTGGAAATAAAATTATTATAGAAAGACAGAATTTTTATATAGACTGCACAATCAAATATAATCTGGGCATACAATGCCATCATGCTGCTTGTTTGATCTGACCAATAAATTAATTATTGTATCAATGGCCATTTGACAAAAATGTGTGTTTTCCAATTGGCCACATCTCTGTTAATTCTGAAAGTTGAGAAAATAACAGAACCTGATCCAGGGAACTGGATTGAAGAGAAGGGGATGAACCAAAGGAAAGAAGATTTGTAATAGACAAAAGAAATCCTAAAGTACATCTCTTTGTTATGTGCAACAACTGAGAAAGAGAACTAAAAGAACATTTACAAGGAAACACGCGTGCATACAACACTGGATATATATGTTTGTAAACCATGTACATTTTAAGGTTGATAATATATTCAGGAAAGGACACAATTACAAAGGCATACTTCTGTAAAATAGGTGCTCAATTGCAAGGACAAATACTTGAAAAGAGATGAGTTACTAAACACACATATACATACAGTGGACACAAAAATATGTAGAAATTGAAGCGCTACCCAACCATTGCCTTCTGCTCTGCTGAAATGGAAATGTTGAAATAGGAAGTTCAATGTCTGAAATCAATAAATACAACTAAACCAAGTTCTTTAATAAGATAGTTATGGAACTTGGTGCACAAATCACGGAATGAGGATGTGTGATATAAGATGGCTAATCAAATAGAAGCAGGATAGTTCTGTTAGTCCTGTTAACATACATTTTCTTGATGTTTCTGTTTTCCTCACTAACAATCAAGTCCGGAAAGAATTATAAAAGCTGCCATCACTTTAACTGAAAAAAAAGTATCACTAAGGGACAGTTCCTCTGGTTATATACCCTTTTGACCTCTATCCTTCTTAATAATAATGATAAAATAAAAAATACATTTTCTGATAGTACTGTATAAGCAAATAATAATCATTTTATCACACAATACAGGAGCCAACGAAATTGTTTGAATAATAAAAAAATAATAGTTCCATTCTTAAATGCAATCCTGTCTTAAAAAATAATGAGGATATAAAACCTAAAGTTATCTTTTGTAAGGCAGATAATCTAAAAATTAAATTGTTCTCTAGTGTTCTCTGATAAAGCTAAGGGGAGTGACACGTGTTGGCACATGGCTCCTGAGAGAATCTCCCAATTTTTTTTAATGATTGATTCAGAGGAATATGTAGATATATAGGGGGCCATTGTGGCTCTGTGTAGCTATCTGATTAATAAAAAGCAAGAGGCAGTTTCTTTAACTATAGTGAACTCTAATAGATATGATTACAGTGCCCTTACCCTATGTTATACAGGGATAGGGCAATATAATTATAGGGTGACCTGCCAAGACTGAGAGCTATCCATTTGTTAAGAATAGCTCCTGATGCTGCTTAGTAATACCTCCCTTGTTATTTAATAGGAAGTGCAATTAGACTCCCAGGCAGCAATAGGGTTTCATACTTTAATCCACATTTTCTAACTTTTATTTTAATATTTCGCATTTGAACCCTAAGTGGGATACATGAATTTTATTGATGACGTAATAAAAGTTATATTTTAAACTTATTGTGGGAGTGGAATGGATTGATATGAGTGCGTCCAAAGCTTCATTTCAAGTAGGTTCAGGGATGGCATCAGTATGTAATAAATAAAAATATTCTAACAAATAAGATTAATCTATCCATTCAACACTATTTGTACCACCATTTCAGTTATGTGTGCCAATCTAATCTTTATTTGTGAACATTATAACTAATAGTATTTGGCTCAGGACAACACCCGCTCAGGACCTAACATGTTGCTGGCCCTAGATGCGGAAAAAGCTTTTGACCAGGTCTCATGGTCGCACCTCCGCGATATTTACGCACACTGCAACTTTGGCACCCCCTTCATCAACATTTTTAATTTTCTATACGCCTCACCGTCTACTTCACTATTAACGGCCGCAAAGGCCCACTAGTGCATCTACCTAGGGGGACCCGCCAGGGCTGCCCTCTTTCGCCCCTGCTGTTTAACTTGGCTCTGGACCCACTGCTACGCCTCCTGCAAGACTCCCTAGCCCTCCAGGGCATAACAACGGGCCCCCACTCGACAAAATTAACGGCATTTGCAGACNATCTTCTTCTGTATCTTTCTAACCCCATCCGCACCCTTCCTGTAGCGCTGGATATCATCACTGCATTTGGGCCGATATCAGGGTTCACCATCAACCAATCAAAATCAACGGCGCTTTGGCTGGGACCGGGTCACCATCCCCCCTGGCATAATAAATTCCACATCAGCTGGGCTGACCACCACATCATTTATCTAGGACTCCGCCTCTCCAAAGACCGACACACCTTGTACACAAACAATATCCGCCCCATACTGACCGAAATCTTTAGACCGATGGAAAAACCTACCTCTCACCTACTCAGGCCGAAGCAATCTGTATAAGATGATCTTGGCCCCCAAAATTCTATATCCCCTCCAAATGCTACCCGTCCTGCTAACCCGACCAGACGAACGCCTTTTAAACAAAGCATTGTGCACATTCCTCTGGAATGGCAAACGCCCACGAATAGCTCTTATTAAACTTCAACAATCTTTAAATAATGGCGGACTCAACACCCCAAACATCAAACTGTATAGCTACGCTTGCCAACTACGATATATAAGAGACTGGTTACACAACACCTCCTTCTATGCTAACACTACTCTGGAACAAGCTTTCTCCCCCAATACCTCCCTTACATCTTTCCTACATTGTGGCAGGGCGACTCTTCCTCGAGACGTGCTGGACAACCCACTGCTAATATCCGCATGGTCAACGTGGAAAGCAGTGCGAAAGAAACTTGGCTTGCACCCCCAATACTCCCTCTTCCTCCCATTACTGAACAACCCATTCTTTCAAGACGGACACGCATCACACCCATTCACCATCTGGCACACACACCGTTTATGTAACCTCAAAGACCTCACCCTCCCTAGACGCCAATCCATACGATCTCTGACCTCTATTATGGAGACTTACTCTCTTCCATCCTCACATACGTTCGCCTTACACCAAGCGCTCCATTACACTAGTTCTGTGACGAGACACCTATCAGACTCCTACTGGTCTAACGAGCTGGACGACCTCCTGGCAAACCCCCCTAACGCACATGGGCTCATATCACGCCACTACCGACTACTGTGTACCAGCATGCACTGCTTTGCCATTAGTACGGGTATATCCCGATGGCTCCAAATATTCCCCCAGCTGACACGGGACGATATAATGGCCACCCTTTCGTTTTCATGGCAGCAGCTGAAAGCCAGCTCATATAGGGAGATGCTTCTGAATATATTCCACCGGGGCTATCTGTCCCCGGATAGGAGGTTTGCCATGGGATTGTCTAGCTCTCCCAGTTGCCAGAGATGTAGACATCTTTCCGCTTCCCTCTATCACTGTTTCTGGGAATGCCCAGCGATCCGTAGGTTTTGGCGGCAGGTGCATGTGTTCACCACAAGACATCTGCTGGACACGTTGACACTGACGCCGGAATGGGCCATACTGGGTCATCTGTCTCCGGAACTGAAACTTCCCAGACAAGCCAAACAGATGACACTGATTATCTCGGTGGTAGCTCACAAATGCATTCTCCAGGCCTGGATCTCCCCACGCCCCCCCCCCCACGGTGGAGACGTTCCAAGAAAAGCTCTACTACCTCTTCNGAATGGAATGGCTAGAGGCGAGTTTAACAAAAGAACGCAAAGTTAAATACCTTTTTGCTACTTGGGACAAATTTATCCTCACACTCCCTCATTCCCAGCAACTTCTCATCCATTCCTGTTTTCGGGCCACTGTCTGGTATGACACCCAAGTGTTAAGAGGTCACCCACCTATCCCCCGGCTGACCACAGACTATAATGAACTAGCCCCATCATAACCGGTCTGCATTCTTCTATCTTTTTGATTACCTCCCTCCACGTGCAGCATTGATCTCATCCTTGCCTGTACTTATCAAAATGTCTGTCAGTGATATGTTTCTGCATTTTTGTATGTATGTGCACCACATTTCCTTGTGTATTTATTTCTGTTTGGCTCCAATAAAAATGTGTCTTGTTATATATATTTGTATTTTATATTTCTATTTTCATATCAGATCTGTCCCCTTACCTTAAATTTATATAGTCCATACCCCTATAACCTATAACACTATAACTATTGTTATTGATATTGTTAGTTTTTAGTTATTCATACTGTTCGTTTTTAGTTATTTGTTTGCCAAAAACAACTATATGTTTATTTGCAGCATTTTTCATAATTTTTTTTTTATTTGTTTAACCCCTTCCGACCCTGCGCCATATGTCACTGACAGCTGCCATCTTTACTAATGCCAGGGGATGGGGCAAAATGTAAAAAAAAATAATAATACAAAATATGTATTATTGAAAATGAAAAAAAAAAAGTTAAAAAACTAAATCTATTGTGTCCTTATGGGTTTTTTTTTTCCAAAAAAAGTTTTTTGTTTTACTGTACTGATACAAAAGCCGCATAGAAATCACGCGGTTACTATGTTCAGCTTTTGTGAATGAAACTAATATGAATATTTCCAGCATTAAAAATTAATATTCACATTAGTTTCACGATAGCATGCATAGTAACTGCTGTGCGTACTATGCCAACTTTTGATGAATGAAAACCTGTAAAAAAGAATGTTCATTTTTTAAAAGATATAGATTTTTACTTTTATTAAATATAGTGTCTTATATTTAACAACGCTACTATTGTTCCTTTTGGATTTAATACATGGACATTTCGTACTGTCTCTCAGAAGAAGGAATTCTCGCTTTCTAGGAAATAAAGCATGTAGATGGCCAATGAGACTGAAACAACAAATTGAATATGTTTATGCAGTAATGATGTAATGATCACACCCCTAGACAAACCTTTCTANACAAATCTATCCAATCAAGTATAAACAACGTATGTTTCAATGTATGTTTTAATATATGTGTTATAATTATGTGTATCAAACAACCAATCATTTATAATCGTCATTATAATTCATCAATGTCTTCGATAGGTTTCATTATTCACACCTATTACTATGTAAAAAACTATATAAAGTCAAACTCCTGGCTTGTAGGAGGAGAGAGATCAGAATTGATGCTATGTATAGGCTGGTTTGCTGCTGTTTATTTTATTATTTATTAGTAAATAGTGTTTTTTTTAACCTTTGTCTGGACAACCAGTTATTAATGTATTGTCAGGTGTGAAGTTTATAATATTGTATTACTTTTTGGGGGATTTTACTCTACTGATACAACCTGTGGCTCTGCAAATGCAACATGGCGCACTAAAACCATTCCAGCTGAATCTAGACTAAAAAGGCCAAATGCCGCTCCTTCGCTTCTGACCCCTACGGTGTTTACAACCTGTGGCTGTTTTTGAGAACTTTATTTGTAATCCAGTATAGAAGCTCTAATGTGGTGAGTCATACTACATATCAGTGATTTCCAGACTTTTTCAGTTGAGGCACCTTTAGGTTCTCCACAATTTTTCAAGGCTCTTGTAAGACAAAATCATTTCCCATTTTTTCAAGTTTTTGAGTCAAGATCGTAAAATAACTATTTAGGTAAAGACAGAAAAACTTCAGGTTGACATCAAATCTTGTGTTGCTCCTATACAAAAAGTAAATGTGTGCTTCTAAGTTTCACTAGCAACATGGCACAGCATCTGGAAAAACATTACGCGGCACCCCAATGAGAGTGCTTGGCTTTAAACAAAAAAACTAATTTGGATCAAAGGATCAAATGTCATATTTATTTTATCATAAAGATTACACAAAAAACATGTTGCAAGGATTATTAATATATAATGCAATAGGAATCATACATTTTATGTTTTTTCTCTTTCTCAGAGAGGACTTGGCAATGGCCCCTTGGCCAAGCCGTGTTGTAAGGTCCCTACCCTGAACCTGGCCTTGATCCTCCGTACCGCTGCCTACCATACCAAAAAATAAAAAGGGGAAAAAAACACAAACAAAAACCACAAACAGACAGACAACACTAACATTCACAGTTACACACCAAACATACAGAAATATTTCAAGGGAAAAAAATTGACAACAAAAGACAAAAAACTGCCCAAAAGATTCACAAAGCAACAGAAGAAACAAATACAAGCACAGGCTTTTCAACTATCTCAAAAAACTCCTCTAAACCAACTACAAACTCCAGCCACCGACTCTCCAACTCCTCAAATGCCCTCAAAGAAAACAGGAATCCCATGCTTCATATATAGGAGCTGATCCTGAGTTTGTGTGCAGTGTAGGCGCAAGCGCAGCACCCTCCGCTGTGAAGAAAATCCAGACCTGCACTTTTTCACTTAAAGACACTACTCTGAATTGTTTGCAAGTGCACAATCGTAATGTGCTATGCGCACGCAATGACGATAGTTCAATAATCCAGTCTAAATGCTGAGATTTGAATGATGGAATTTATTTCAGTAGAAATTACCATGAATAGTGTAGGTAGTTGTATGCAAGTGGAGTGGTAAAACTGAAATGAACAGACAATAGTAGAATACAATTACAATATGAACAGATATGATGTAAACACAGAAACATTCCATACATACTGAATAATCTGACAAAACAAATGAAGCTGAGGGGATTGAATATAGTGCACCTTCTAATACTGATACTAGCCTGCCCATTAGGTGGAGTTTACAAAGGAATAAACACATATATAAATAAACAATGCTGAAGGCATGACACTCCCCGTTTGGTATCTTGACCTCTACCTTACGCATGTTTCTATCTAAAGTACCATTACAGTACCCCAATTTTTTGTACCTGTTGACCGGTATTGATACCAATATATATGTATATATGAATAGCTACAATATATATTAAATTGCATTTAGGGAAAAAGCTTTTTGTACCTTGCTAGAATGACTGGTATGAAAATAAAAGTTTCAGCAAATTGTACGGTGTTTATTCAGTGTTGATTAAGGTGCGAGTTGCTTGACACATGTTGGCGTAATTGTGGGAATGTTTATGCCCCTTAAACTGGCCATACACTAAAAAGATGGCCATTCAAAGTATTTTGCGGCCGCACGCTGCAGCCGCCAAGTCCATGCTATTCAGAGCTGCGCAAAAGCACAGCTCTGAATAGAGCGCAGGGAGAGGGGCATGCCTTATGCCCCGCTTCCCTGCGCTATGTAAAAAACCGCACACTCTGCCAGCGGTACACTACGAGCATGAAAGCCGGCATAAATAAATAAATATTTGTTAAATTTAAAAAAACAAAACAAAACAGACACACTTTATTTAATATTTTCTTTTTTTTTATTATATTTACTTTATTTTTTACTTTTTTTTACAGGTAATGAGGCAGGTAATTGTCCATAGGACATTACCTGCCTCTCGGTGTCTTCGCTACGCCTGCACCATGTCCTGACATGGTGCAGGCTGCGCTTTCAATTAGCAGGGCTTAGCCCGGATAAAGGCGCACATCCAAATGAGAAAAGGAGTGTTCCACGACTCCGTGCCATTCAGAGAATTCAAAGATTCGCGTCTCCGCCAGCCTGGTCACAAGATTTACATGGGACAAAAGTGGGTTGCTGAGCATCAGCAAAGAATGCAGGTTTCCAAGCACCATGTTGAATTGAATATGGATTTAGCTCTACAGAGAAAAAAAAAGTTTTTTGATAAGAAGACGAGAGCTTATTCCTTGATGAAGGAAGATTTTGTGTTCACTGACTACCCTGGTAATTCACAATTTACACCATTCACAATAAACTAGGTTAGTTAGTAGTAATTTTAGCGCTGTTCACAATATGCACACTACCCTGGTAGTTCAGTCAACCCGGGAATTTCACTGAATTACCAGGGTAATAGACTTTTTTGTGAACGGGGTATTACAACCCTGCTTGTTAAAAACTTATTTACCAGGGTAGTCTATGTGAATGGGGTATAATACCCCGTTCACAAAAAAGTCTATTACCCAGGTTATTCAGTGAATTTCCCGGGTTGACTAAACTACTAGGGTAGTGTGCATATTGTGAACGGCGCTAAAATTANTACTAACTACCCNNNTTNATTGTGAACGGTGTAAATTGTGAATTACCAGGGTAGTTAGTGAATTACCAGGGTAATTCAGCACTGTGAACAGGGTTAATTACTAGGTTAATTCAGATCCACAGCTGACAACCCTGCTCGTTAAAAACAGATTTACCAGGGTANTTTATGTGAACGGGGTATTAGAGGCAGCAGCAGGTCTGTCCCAGGTTTTAGCTGCCTCATTCATACCCTGTTCACATAAACTACCCTGGTAATTCAGTATTCTACTACCAGGGTAGTTTGCTGGGGCTCTGAATTACCCTGGTCATTTACACCGTTCAAAAATCTGAATTACCCTGGTAATTCACAAACTAGCCTGATTAAATCCGGTCACACAGATGCAGGGTAGTTATGTGAAACATGTGAGTAATCATCATAAAACAAATGTGATTGGTTTTCATAAGTGATGTCATTAAAAGTGGACAGTAAACACAGATCACCTGATATGTGTGTCTTTTTGTGTATTCAATGTATTGTACGTATTACAAGCTTTTATGTATAAAATTAGAAAACATGTGTTTGTAATTGCCGGCAGCTGTGTACTGGCATATGCTGTATATATTGGTGTGCAAGTTTAAATCAGAGAATTAAATGGATTAACATGGAAAATTTGCTATAAAAGGAAATTTTTACATTTAACCCACACTTTGCTTAAATTCCTTTTAAACGTCTAAAGGGTTAACAAACTTTCGCTGTGCTGTTTTAAAGTACAATTTGTCATGAACAAAGAATTTCTAAATCAGATGAATAAGTTAAAGCATTTTATTTCAACATAAAATGACACATAACAGATTTGAAAAATAGGGCTGCGTCTTTTGGCCCCAAAATAGCGTCATTAAGGGGTTAAAAAACATTTTCCCTACATTTTTATATTTCAGTGCGACAATGTGCCCTTTGAAAAATAATTTTTTTCCCGTTGGTTACACGACCTTCACCATAAAGAAAAAAATATAACTTTAAAAAAAAACAAATACCAATATTAAAACTCATATGCTAAAAAATGCCATACTTTTAAACATTTATATATAAATAATAATAAATAAACATATGCAACAAAGTAATAATAATGTATAGTGTTTTATGTAAATAAATAAATAAATAAATAATTTATAAATTATTAAATAAATATATTAAAACATACCAGTGATTTGCTTCATTATTTCTTGTTCAGCTTTTATATTTAATAATTCTCTTATTTCATTTTCTCTCCAGTGAGAAAATGACAGTTTAGTGAAATGTTGCTTTACATTCATTCTTTATTTATTCATTCATATATTTCACCATGCTCTTTAGCGCTGCCCGGTAATGCAACTGTACAAGGAGCCTGTGTGATCAGCCGAAAGGACGCAGGAGACTACGCACTCCGCACACCTGCACCCTCATTTACACATGCCTGGGTAATAATACCCGGGCAAAACCATTAGCAGCCACAAATACCCGGAACAATGCAGGGTAAAACCCTGCTTATGTTCCGGGTAATAGACAAGGGGACACATTACCCGGGAGCACAACTCTGCTTTGTTCATAAACTTCGCAGTACCCAGGCAGTTCACTAAACCCGGGTAATTGACTGAACTACCGGGTATTAGCTTTTTATGTGAACGGGGTATCACTCACTCATACTGCATTCTGTTACTCAGTTATAGGATGCAGCCAGCCTCACTTCAGCCCCTCAGCTGTCTGTTTCCCTGCCTGCTTCTCCTCCTGTCCAGCCCTCACTCTGGCATTGGCTGTCCTTCCTTTATTAATCCTGCAGCTGGGTTTCCATGCTGTGGATTATAGCTTCTCTACTCTCTCGCTGCCTAGTCACTCTTGTGCTCCTGCCTTGTGTACTAATGTTCTTTGCCTTGATTCTCTGCTCTTGTACTTTGTTCCTTGTCTAAGTTCTCCTCCTATTCCCTTTCTCTGCTGGTCTCCAATTCCTTGATCATTTACCTTTAGTAGTCCTCGTAAAATTTTACTTCTGGTCTCAACCTCCTCATTCATTTCTCTATCTCTCTCTCTCTCTCCTTTTGTGTTTAGTGTATGTTCGTCTTGTGTGTTCTGTGCCCAGTGATTCTGTTGAGGCCAATCTTTGTTAGTTTGTATTGTGCCCAGTGTTTCTTGTTGGGACCCCTGTTACCTCACGGTGCGACCTGTGATCACCATGCAGCTACAAGCCCATCCTCACCTTCAGAGGCTCTGGCGAATACCAGGGGGTATATTTACTAAGCGGCGAGATTGCAGTGAGATTGGAAAGTGGAGATGTTGCCCATAGCAACCAATCAGATTGAAGCTTTCAGTTTCATTTTACACATTGGAGAATGTGAACTCGAATCTGATTGGTTGCCATGCAACATCCCCACTTTTCAATCTCGCTGCTTAGTAAATATACCCCCAGGTGGTGATTTAGACCCCGCACCCATACTTACCACCATTAGTTTAGGCAGAATCCTAACAGTTACTAGAGTACCCGGGGAGGGAATGAATAGGTAGTTTATTCGACAATACAGCATTTTCAACTCCTCTGTCTAATAAACAGTAACTTAGCAAAATACAGGTTATAAGACCTGCCTGTAATAATAATGATACAGTCTCTTCAGCAATATGGTATCCATAACAGTTACCATTGATCTTGGAGTATTAATTCAGTGACTGTACACTAACTCATGGAGGACGCCGCAAGATTGGTACCTTGATGTGAGTGGGTATTGGGGAGTTTGGAGATTGTTTACAAATATCTAATACTTTCACTTTTTGGAGGGACCTGGGATTACGGGTACCTCATGCGGATACATCATCGGATCAACCCATAGAGGGGAGTTCGGGCTGCACAGCATTACTGCAGTATGAATGATGACAGCAGTATTTGTAGTACTATAGCGTAAATGGATGTAGGGATACTGTGTGGTGAATGAATGCATCTTGTAACATAATTTTATATTCTTGATGATTTACCTTTGAAATTGGAGGTTGATTCAGAGTTGCGCATTGCGCCTGATTCCTGGCGCAATGCGCAGATTTTTCTGTGTTTTTTCGCACTGCGCATGCACACAGAACTCTGAATAGCACGCTAATCAGACGCACATCAGACCTGATCCAGAGTTGCGTTGCTGCGCTAGCGCAGGCGCAGCGTACGTGCGCATTGCGCATAATCCAGAGCTGCGTTTTTTGGCTAAAAAACGCAACTTTGAATAGCGCGCTAAAAATGTGCATTGCGTGCCCGGGAGCGCTTAGCGTCTTGCGTGTAGTTTTAACTGTCTTGCGTCCTGCTTTTACCGTCTTGCGTCTGTTGTTTTTTTTTTTTTTTGTTTATAGGATTTGTGACAAAACTGAGGGAAGAATGTTAAATGACTGTAGTGTATTTGCTTATTTGTTGAACATAAATATGATAAATGACTTGTTTGATTAAAGCGATTGTAAGCGTTTCCTTTACAGCACTGACATGACATTTTAGACTTTTAAATAAACACGTATTTTTCTATACCAGACATAAGTGTAATCCATGAAATGATTATGTTGTAGGACTGGTCACATTTGCACAGATGCAGTAGATTTTGTGAATCGGCTGCTGCTAATCTCCCGACCGCTAAAGTATCAATGGCTCATTTACATGAATGAGCCATTCATACATTCGTTTACACAGCACTGACACTGGCATTTATTATGTTTAAAAGTGTTTGTAAATACTATGGTAGATGAATGTAAGTTATATTGTGTACATTACATGTAATAGATTGAGTCCGTTCTGCACAGTTACATGTTAATGATGAGTGATAGGTCTGTACGCACAATGTTTCCGATATTAATAACGAGTGTGTAGAAACCTNTCACTCATCATTAACATGTAACTGTGCAGAACAGACTCAATCTACTACATGTAAAGCACATAATGTAACTTACATTCAACTACCATAGTATTTACAAACACTTTTAAACATAATAAATTACACAGCCAGTGTAATGTTAATGTATAGATGACACCTTCTATGAGTCACACACTGCATACACATAAATGTGTACATTCATTTACATACCAACATCCTTACACAATGTATGTGTATTCAGTGTTCACACCTATTCAATACACAATACTATACATTGTGTTACACGATACTGGACGTTGTTATGTTAATGAATGTAAACATTTCTCCTGTGTATGCTGCGGATGACTCATTAAAAGTGTTACAGCAGTGTAAATGTAAATGTTTCACAATGGTTTTGAAGTTTTATTTAGACCACTTTCAGCAGTTGCGGCACCCCCAGGTCGGGGGCAAAAAGCCGCTGATCGCTAATTAGCGCTAAGCGCAGCGCAATACGCAACAGCAAGCACGCCCCTAAAACTCATTATAATATGCTGACACGCCCCTAAATCGCACATCAGAAATCTGAAGCACAGAGCCCTGGAAACGCTTCCCTCAGTTTTGTCACAAATCCTATAAACAAAAAAAAACAGCGCTCCCGGGCACGCAAGGCGCATTTTTAGCGCGCTATTCAGAGTTGCATTTTTTAGCCAAAAAAACGCAGCTCTGGATTATGCGCAATGCGCACGTACGCTGCACTGCGCCCCGGATCTCTTGCCAACTTACCAGGACCCCACGACTCTGCACCGCCACATTGGTGGCTATCCATGAACTGTGACAAGCTTCTGTAAAGAACACCAACTCTTCAACCCCTGTTACAACTTTAATTCCAGGCAAATGTAATGCTTAAAAAACAAAACACCAGATCGCCAACCACTGAGCCGCCGTATGGCAGCTACCTCTGAACCATCACAGGCTTCTGTAAAGAACACTACTCAACCCGTTACAACTTAATTCCAGGCAAATGTAATGCTTAAAAAACACCCAGACGCCAACCACCGTGCCGCTGTAATCCCTCCTCTGCTGCTGCGGTGGCAGCTCCAATTCTAAATGAATGGGTACCAAAATCCTCAGGCTGCAAGCCTACTCATAAACACACTTAGTCAATCCTTACTACTAATATTTCATCATAAAGGATCAAGTATCCTACTAAAGAAAGTTATAAAATGTAACTTTTAATTTCAATTATGGTAAAAGTAATACGTATCCAATTCAATACAAAAAAAAATTACAAATAGCCATTTAAAAACACAAGGTAGATGAGTAGGGGGTGGGAAATTTATATATATTTACCTAGAGTCCCTAGTTCCACCCTAAGCACTGAGTCCCTATTATGCCCTACCTCACAAAGCAGGGTAACCGNCCCGAAAGGGGCGACCCTGACCAGGAACAGGACTCCCTAAGGATACTGATAGTCCCTAGTAATCCCTGGTTATGCACTCTTGATAANTTCAATTATTCCACCTGCTACAAAGCATGACAATGATATTTAAATATAATCCCGACAGTTGAACATGTTCATGTTTCTGCTCCTTTAAGAAGCTCTTCAGGGGATAATTAAATAGGAAATAGAACCATACAGACAATAATCTCAGATCTACAGGCTATTGATTGGGTATATATTGCCACCAAAACAATCCAGATATAAAATATAATAACTACAAGGCAGCCAGTAAGTGGGTAGCCAAAGTTAAATTGCTAAAATTCGGCTATCAGAGATCTACTTAGCTGGGTCCTGAGGTAAGGCGACCATGAAGAGAGGCTCTCTGTGAGAGTGGACCGGTCCGTATGGGCGTCTTTCTCCCTTCAATGCGATCGCTGTTTGTAGGAATCAGTCCCCTATCTTTTATAATCACCCGCCGACTGGGCTGAGTCCGCCCCTTCCTCTCCCTTCGCTCTATTCCCTATCAGAGCGAGGCATGGAGCGCAAGCCGTGGAGCCAGGCGTGGGACGCACCCCCTTGCTGTGTGCTGTCACTTCCGGGTTTTTCTCTCACTCAACGTGTCTTGTAGCCTCTGTCCCTTAGTTGCGCTTGCGCAGTATCTATCCGAGTCCGTGAATACATATTCACGATTTACTAGTTCACCCTTAATGCAAATCCCAGTCTTTCCATACAAGTTATGTCATTAGCTGGGGCATCAGGGGGAAGGACGGAAACTCAGATTTCCGAATATAGGCACCCACATCTCCCGACGGTCGGGACTGCTGTTGTAGTTACTTATTATTTCTTCATTTTTTCATTTTTTCAAGATTGTTAAGGAGAAAGCAAAAATTCCATAATTGAACTTGATAAATAAAAAATAATATAGGATAAAGTTAAAGTTCCGTGTTGTGTGTCCCTTTATTCATAGGACATCGGTAAACAAAAGAGTTGAACTATTATGGCCGAGTTTTAAATCAGAAATTCTTAACATTATCTGGTGTTCTCTCACTGTTCATCTATTACATCTATTTGGTGGCAATATATACCCAATCAATAGCCTGTAGATCTGAGATTATTGTCTGTATGGTTCTATTTCCTATTTAATTATCCCCTGAAGAGCTTCTTAAAGGAGCAGAAACATGAACATGTTCAACTGTCGGGATTATATTTAAATATCATTGTCATGCTTTGTAGCAGGTGGAATAATTGAA
>JABWIB010001095.1:36913-60470 GCA_016617825.1 Platyplectrum ornatum
TATATATATATATATATATATATATATATATATATATATATATCACTGCCCTGATGAAAATCGCCATGTAGGCGATTGAAAAGTCGGTCCCAATATATTACCATGTAAGTCAAAGTGTGAATTAAACATTTTTTGCAAAGTAACACAAGTCTTCAGAGTGCTACCTCCGAAACCCACAATATATATATTTGTAAACTTCCGATATGTTTGGATCTAGGCTTCAGATCTAAACATATCGGAGCACAGTCTTACATTCCTTGATCCAGGGATGGTGCTAGGCCTCTGGGAGCTCTAATAATATTTTTTCTGTGACATTGGCACCCTGCCACCCGCTCATCCGGGTGCCACTATGGGTGCGTCAGCCCTTCCTTGATCCTCACCTTAAAAACCAAAAATGCACTATTAGCATATCGCCCCCTCCAATGTAGTGAAATAGCTTTCTGTCTACCATGATGTCAGATGTACTCCAAAATCTATCCTGGGAATGCACTTGCTTGATCCTTAGTTGTTAAATTAAAGCTGCATAACATATGCCTAAATATGTAACATAGTGAATAAAGCTATATAATACATCCCTAAATACGTAGTGAATCCCTGGTATACTGTCTAGGCTGCTATCGTTTTTTCAGTCGCATGCTGTATATATATTTCTACCTACTACATACGAGATCTGCAGATTGCCCTAGGGGACAAATCTATGCAATAAATCTAAACATTTCAACCATTTAATACTCTTCCTGCAGAGAAATGTCAGTTTCTGTACCAACACCCCAGCACCAATAAAAGAGTAAAGTGAAAGAGCAACTAGATTTAGAACATCTGCAGATGTTCTGAAGTCATTTATTCACCCTTCACAAGAAATGTAACATTCCATAGAACTCACACCATATTTCTCTGTTCACATAGTGAGTCTTACTAGCTCTGATTTTTAGTGGATTATTGGAGGTGAGCCAGGGGGCAATGACTTTGAGGCATTTGCAGCCTCCCAAATTAGATTTCCCTTGATACGGTTGCTGTCTGTGCCACGGCTGATAGATGTCCACACGAGAAGTGACTTGGCAGAACGGAAAACTCCACTCATTCAAGGGACCGCTTTGCCACTTGGGTCTTAAAAAGGTAAAGAATCTTTAGACTAGCTGGCATGACAATGACAGGGAGGAATCTGTTTTATTTTCTTTTTTTGTCACACAGAAATCAGCCAAACTGGTTATTAACAATGTGATGGAATTATTTCAGCGCTCGCCATGTACAGGTCCCAGCTGTTACTCACGACCAGGGCATTGCCGTCCCAGGTAACAAATGGATGTTGAAGCACATAAAGGGTTGCTCGTCTTCAAAAAATGATCTCTCTTCTCTGTGTTAAGATGAAGTGTACACACACCGGTTGGGAAGTCTTTAAACCAGGGATGCCAACTCTCCCTGAATGTCCGGGAGACTCAAAAATTTCATACAGTTCTCCCAGTATCCTAGGAGAGTTGGCAAATCTCCCGGGACCTGGGCTAAGGCAGTGATTTCAAGTGAATGATGATGCCAAGCCCCACCAATATAGTCTTTTACCATCTGGGGGGGCTTATGTAAATCACGCCCTCTGCCCAACCCCATTCTGCCGATGCCCAGATGGGAGAAGCCAAAAATCGCCAACCCTGCTCTTACTAGACAAGGAAAAAAGTATTCTTGTGCAATAAGGATGGAAAAGTTTTTCAATTGGTGTTGGAGCTAGGATTTTATCAGGGTCAGCTTAAGATGAATCTGAGCAAAAGATACCAGGACATAGGGACGCAATGACATTGCCATAACCTGGTCCGCCACTGCTAATACCACTCTACAGCAAGGGTCTATTGTCTTTTTAAAATGAAACAGAGGCTGCTAACCATCATCCTGACATTAAGACAATAGACCCTCGACATGTTTAGTTAACATGACTGGGCCCCCTGAGTTGATGAGCTGACATATCCCTATAAATGAGACCAGGTAGAGCCATTGTGCAAGAACACGTTTAAAACTAATTTTCAGGTTGGTAAATTTATTTATTTTTCTTTTTTCATTTTTATTGATAATTAATTACTTCATTAATAACTTTTTATCTCTCTATTTATTAATTATTGTTATAAGTTTCCATGTACTTTTATGTCACTTCTAGAGAAAATAGATCCATTCCATCGCAATGCATAACCTGTTTCTTCACTTATCCGTTCTTGTTTAGGACCTTGATCAATTAAACTGTGATTAACTTCCCTTCCGTGGCTCCTGCACTTGAGCTTGTCAGACATTAGCAAATAATAAAAAAAACATCATTTTAACAGACATTGCAGTAAACAACGAAAATAATTGACACAAAATACACCCAAGAAGCGACGTCTTATCCGGAAACCACAGACTACAATTCCCTTCCGCCCTTTTACGCAAATCTCTCAGTGGGGTTCGTCCTACATTAATGCATCTTTCCGTGAAAAAACACTGTGTTTTCCTATCTGTTTCTTATAATTATTTTACTAACATAGTTGAAAGAAACATTGACGAATTCCATTATCTAATTACATAAAACTTTGTGAGTTCCCATGGAACTAATTTTTGAATGATGAAAAGCAGACAGCTCAGAAACAAATTTCCTGTGTGCTGGAGATAAGGTTCCACTCCTAATGCATTCTCAATTTATTAGATCTTCCAAACGACAGGTCTCAATTAATAAACATGATTAGATGTTTACTCCATTCATTTAGAACACATACTGTACAAATAATAGTTATTCCCTGTTTGCTTCGATTAGGCACGGATCGTATCATGCAAATTGAGGGATATTTACATTTTCTCTAGCACCCTCTGCTCCAATCAGTTCACATGACATTTTTCCTTAATATTAGGCAGTGCAGTGGTTCAGGTGGTTAGCACTTCTGACTCGCAGTCATGAGGGAAGTTTTTTGATTGGCAGAAGAACCTCCTTTCTGGTGCGGTAGAGTAGGGTCTTTCTCCCCTCGGAGGGGATCTCTCAAAAAATGGAAGAATGTCTTTGCTGTGAACTGCTGACTTCCTGGACGCCATGTTGTGTCTCATGTGATCATTTACCGGGTACAATGCCATGTGCAGTCATGGGATGCCCTCCAGGCCTTGGTGGTATGTGTAGTCATGTAATCGCTGACGTCAATAGGAAGGGCTTCTTGATTATTAGAGGTTAGCTCTAACTGAGTATTAGGTCTTTTCTAGCTTTAGTGACTATGTTCCTTTTGATCTTTTGTGGCTCATCTCGTGTGTCTTTATTATGCACACTACATGATTTACCTAATTATTCCCTACAACACTGGTTTTTACACCTCTTGCATGTTACTTCATTCCCTGATTGTGCATGTAGCAAATGATGTAGCACTTATAGGCCTATACCCAACCATGGTCATGCTGACAAGGGACTAGTTGCTCATGGTGCCATCCATTAACTTATAACCTAGTACTCTATATACTTATATTTGTATACAGGCGTACATGCAGTTTCCAAAATGTTCACTTTTATATATATTGAAAGTCTTCAAACTGACTAACACCATAAACAATATACACTGTTAGAGAATACCCAATCTTTTTGGTGCAGATAACGCGATATAGCTAAGCTTGATATAGTGTGAGTTATTTATTATTAGAATAATAGAACTGTCACAAGTTGGTAGTTATATATTAACTATTTACAACTTTTAAAAGCATTCATGGAAGCATCTTGCATAGTTTAATGTATTTTACTTTTTAGTGTTCATTTCTGCTGAGACTATAATATTCTATTGACAGTCACCGCAGTATTTTAAAAATATGACATGCTAAGTAAAATACTGTAAATCCAAGACATTTTCCAATATATTATATAATGTCACATGCTAGAATATCTTCTTCCTATTTTAGTGATCGAGTGTCATAAAATTTATGTTAGAGGTAAATTCATATTCTCTGGCGCTGATTCTTCTAATAACCTGCACTGCAAACTTTTATTTTAAATCAAACCTGCTGTTTTCAGTGCAGATGACTGTTGCCATTGGTACTTTAAATCAAAGTGCTCACAGTTAACAGCCCTTTAAATTAAAAAAAATGTCTTTTGGAATAAGTTCGATAGCCAAGATGCAAGTCTACAAAATTACTTTAGGAACCTCTATATCATCTGGCAGAGACCCTACAATTGCCAGACATATAACAAAATGCTTAAAAGGCTGTAAACTTCCTCTAAACATCTGGACATGGAGAAAATATAAAATACTAGAACTTAGAAGTAGGGAACTGTTAACACAGAATTTGAACTGAAAAAGAAAAAGAGACATTTTCCTATAAACTAACTGTAAAAACTAATTCTACAAAATGAAGTGAATAATGATGGTCCTGATTCAGACTTATGATGGCTCAGAATGCAAAGCCAGCGGGGATTCAGCACCAGGGGGTAAGCTTATTAAGCATTGAAATGGAGAGGGATTTGATCTTGATGCTTGCTGGGTCTCATCGTGAGTTAGAGTCGATTTCAAATGTCAAGTTGATAAATTTACTAAGGATTGTGGGGCTGATCCAGAGTAGCGCTTCCGTGTGGATTATGCATGTTTTTGCTCGTGATTTTGGCGTCTTTTTGCACTGTGCATGCGCACGCATTGGAGAGTCAGCTGCTCTATAGGTTTTGAAGACAAAAAATGGACGTGGGATGATATTTAATGATTTTTTTAGGCTAGCGCTCAGGAATGCGCATTGTGACTATTGAACACATCCAACTTTTTACCTGCGCCTGGATAGGAATGGTGCTACCGCTATTTTTTCTGTACTTTTCGGAATGTCAGCCTATTTTTAAAAGCTGAAAAAAATGTAAAACATAAAAAATTAAAAACATATTTAAAAACTGCACACAATGATCATTGCTGTGTGCAGTTTTCTGATGATGAATTCCTGGACTCCATTTTGTGTATCATGTGATCACTTACTGATCACTGCACATGCATAGGAAGCCTTCCAGGCCCCGGTGCTATGTGTAGTCATGTGATCACTGACATCACTAGGACAGGGCTTCTTTACTATTTCAACCTCCCTAAGAGGTTAGCTCTGCCTAAGTCTCTTCCAAGCTTCGCTATGAGCTGCCTAGTACAAAAATGTGCAATTATTTAAATAAATTGTTCATTTATTTTTTTTATTTTTTTCAATTATTTATTGATCCAGAATATTCTTTTAAATATATTCTGGCCCATCAATGATGCTTACAGTATGTCTAAAGGTTTGGATGATGCTATCAAGTGACAGTTCCCTCAGTCATTATAGAGCACAGGCGTTCCCTCTTAATGCGTATCACTGCATCCTTGAATGGATCAGATGGCCGTCCAAGTGGGACTAGTCTGAACACACAGATGTCTGAATACTGAGTCCCGGTGCTTGTGCCACATCTTTTGATCAGGGTTTAGATTACAAAAAAAGAGTTTAGATTTGGCCATTTTTTTATTTTAGAAAAAGTCTAGTATCCTTGCCAACCGCAAGCTTTGAATGAATTATGTGTTGCAAAAATGTAGATCGCTAATTAACTTAAGGTTATATTTTTGCAAAAAGAAGAAATGTTGAATTTCTTTTTGTAAAATACTTCAGAGAGATTGAAAATAGATTTTCATTCTTTCCTTGATGAAATCATTACTAACGTTTAGGTGCTCACCAGCTTATCATGTGAGTAGTAGGAATGACAGCTTTCTCGGTATGTTTCATTAAAGTGTTAGCCTTGATATTACAGATCAAAGCAATCCTGAGAGAAGTCGATGACCCTGCTAATTGACTAGCTCTAGATGCTGCGATGGCGATGACACCTCAGTCTTCATTGACAACAGAGAAAGCGTCTCCTCTCCAAGGAACGTTCTATCAAAATGCCATTTTCCTTCTCCCCGGTCCGGTTTTGGCACAACTGGAATAACAGGGGACTTCCACCTTCTAGGCAGACTGATTATAGTTTTGAACATGTAACTTTGCAAGTTAAAGAAAAAAAATATATACATGATACTTTTGAACAATTTTGACATTTTACCTTACCCTTTAAAACACCTGGGAACACATTGCACATTAGATGTATCAGCATTAAAAGTGTCAAGAACTATAGCAAGTTCCATCGTTCATTTTTGGCACTAAAAAGAGACGGAAAATCTAGCAGAAAAGCAATTTAACACTATGACTTATTGAAATTGTTGTCAAACGAAATGCCACGTTCTGAACCTGGTCAAGAACAATGTCAAAAAAGGGGGTGAGCGGTATTCTCTATAAACTGCAATAAGTGGAAAAGCTTAATGGAAAGTTTTCTGATAGATATTGGCTGGAGATTCACAATCTGAATTTCTTTGTGTTCTAGTATGTTTTTCTTATATGTAGAAGTCGATATCAGGGATACCATTAAACTGGAGCTTGAAGTCAAACCAGCAATACCAGGCAGAAAGGAAATTTGCATCCTAATTTATAAGAGTATAATATCATAAACTCATGTAGAATTGGGACTTATTACGTCATGCAATTAGGGAGACCTGGAAACATCATCTCTCAACTCTAATACTGTTTGCGACTAACGAAATTTAACTCATGAATAATTCATAATACCCACTCACTCGTCAATAGTACGTAAAGTATGGATCTGGTCCATTGTTATTAATTAGTGTAATGTAGTATGCTTGTGCAGTATTCAACCAGCAACAGTTAACCTCCCAGGAGGTGCACCGGGTGCAATGGGTGTGGCTTATGTGACGTTCGGAGGAGAGGAGGGCTCCATGGCAGCTATTCCCTCTGCACCGTAAGAAAGCTGCCAGACACAAACAGATTATAACAGCCATTAGCACTCCATGAATAAATGCTGAATGTTGTTTATTCATACATTGCATAATGTAGTAATACAAGGCTCTGAATCCACGCTATAGGGCCCAAGTCTGTAATGTTCCGCCCGTGCCTGCTGGCACTAAGGTGTCAACAGGTCTAACTGTTCATTCCAAAGGAGAGAGCATGACCAAAGTGGAGGAGAGAGTGGACAGGGT
Source organism: Platyplectrum ornatum (assembly GCA_016617825.1). Classification (NCBI taxonomy): domain Eukaryota; kingdom Metazoa; phylum Chordata; class Amphibia; order Anura; family Limnodynastidae; genus Platyplectrum; species Platyplectrum ornatum. The sequence continues at coordinate 43,912 of JABWIB010001095.1, forward strand.
GGAAGAGAGAGTGGACAGGGTGGAAAAGAGAGTGGACAGAGCAGAAGAGAGAGTGGACAGAGCGGAAGAGAGAGTGGACAGAGCGGAAGAGAGAGTGGNGGCAGAGCGGAAGAGAGAGTGGAAGAGAGAGTGTACAGAGTGGAAGAGAAAGTGGACAGAGCAGAAGAGAGAGTGGACAGAGCGGAAGAGAGTGGGCAGAGTGGAAGAGAGAGTGGATAGACCGGAAGAGAGAGTAGACAGAAGTGGGGATTTTAGAATAGTTTTTTTTTCACAATTGTGTGGCCCATGATCATTATATTTAATGACTTCAAATTAGCCATCCTCACCAGTGTGGTATTTAGGTAAATATACACTACTTGCTGTAGGAGTGGAAATTAGGAGATGTTAAAACATGATTATAAATTCTACACATTATTAAACTATATAGAAAGAAAGCGGAAATATAATGAAAGGGGAAAATGTAAACTATAGCTCAAAATTATAACCATGCCTAGAGGGGATTGCGCCACACGAAGACACATAAATACAAGTGTATTCTTAAGATGTATAATATTTCTGAGTTAGATACTGCATTCCTTTTGATATGTTTGAATGGATTCAGACTCCTTGATAGCCATTTGTCACTTCTCCCGGTCATAGAGCGTTATGCAGCAAGGGGTCCGGGAAATGAGCAATTATTTCAGTCTATTGCACGTCTAATCAAGGAGTGTGAAATCTTTTAAAACTTCTTTCACAGTAGCTAATAAATGCATCATAGCAATATCATTATATTCCAGACAACCTAGAGGTTGAATAAATTATGATATCAGCCAATTATTACCTTGCGCAATGTGTTTTTGAAGAAACATTTGTAACAAAAAAACAAAGTGGAATCAATGTTGATGAAAGTATGGATTTTTTTCATGAAAGTGTCTTTAAAGAATGATTTAAAGATGAGACATTTAATTTAACTTAATTGTTGATTTGGCTTTTTGGGCAAAAATTCATTTAGAGGAATAGTAGAAACAACGGACACTATAGATGGCCCTATCTTAACTTTGAAGATCTCGCTATTCTCTTTGCTACTTTTAGCGTGTGCCACAATGAATTTTTGCCTTCCAAAAAATCAAAAAATAAAATGCAATTGTTCACTATGTATAATAGCCACTAGCAAGCCTGCCATCAGGCCACTTTTCCGAAGGGGGCAGTGGCAGTGAGGAGGAGGTGCGACTAGGCAGGTCAGGTACAGCAGTCTTTTTACAGGTGAATATATCATGAATTTATTAAGTTAATAGTGCAATACAATTCTAACATTTCAGTCACCGTTTCAGTGACTTTCATCAGGGCACATAAACAGGTAAAAAACAGCAAATGCAGCAACCTATGTATATGTATATTATGATCCCTATCTATAACTATAATCAATACCTTGCTAGCTCCATATTAGCAATGAACTAATGAACTGGCACCATAGAGTTAGGCTGCAGGGAGGGGATGGATCATTAAAGGGGAATGTTAAGGTTAGGCTGTGGGAAGGGGATGGAGCATAGAAAGGGAAGGTGATGGTTAGTCTGTTAGGAGGGATGGAGCATAGAAGGGGAAGGTTTCGGTTAGACTTCAAGGAGTGGATGGAGCATAAAAGGGAAAGGTTAATGTTAGGCTGTGGGGAGGTAATAGACTGAAGAAGGTTAGGGTTATGTTGTAGGGAGGCACTGGTTAATAGAAGGAGAAAGTTAGGGTTAGGCTGAATGGAAGGTGAAAGTTAGGTTAAGAGAGGCAGAAAGGGACTGTTATAGTGAAGATTAGGCTAATGATTGGAGTTATAGGAAAATCTTACTTATCAAAGCTTTTTCTTTTGCAGAGTCCTCTGCTTTGGTTAATGTATTTTGGTGGCGCCTCCTCGTGATCTTCATGACCATGCCGGTGACACTGTATAGGTGGGAACCTGGACCAGGGAACTTTACTAAGTCCTCAGCTCTACTTTACTAAGCCCTGTTTTGAAAAATGTTCAATAACCTCACAGCAAAATAGGAACCAAATTTGACAATTCCAGAGACGTCACCTGCAATTTAACTGGTAAGCAATGAAATTCCATTGGAGCCGCTGTCAATTACTGTAAAACTTCCTCAGAATCTTAAGACATACAGGCAATATCATATTTAATTACAGGAGCTTTGCAGCAATGTTAAATTATGAGATACATCATAACACGTTAGAAGTGGAAAGAATTAGTTGATTATTGGACACACTGTAGCAATGTAAATTAAGATTCACATTTAATTACATATATAATTGATGTCTAATTACTTGAGGTGCAGTATGCATTCTTTACAATTAGCAATGTGACTGATTGATATGTATTTGACATATCCAGTGATGCAACCAGCCCATCAAGCTATTCTGCAATAGAATGAAAGCTAAGGCTCAATGGACCGATTCGAGACCTACGATGGTGCCACATTCAGGACTGTAGTGCAATGGGGAAGGTTAGTTATCGCCATCTGTCGATTTTAAGGCTTTTCTGCTATAGGTTGTATAAGCAACAATCCTATGTTGGGGTTTTAAATTGAGAACAAAGCATTATGTTTGGGAAGCTGATCCGTATGATAGCAGATCTGCACAACTAAATTAAGGCAGGTTCCACCGGCTATGCACTGAGGTCTAAAATCTGTTAGTTTTGACATATGGTAGTTCCATAAGCGCTAGCATGCCCATGTCCAATCTAACTGAAAACCCTAAATTAATTTTGACCATCCTATCCCTAATCTACTATGGGTGTGATTTTAAAACAATGAACCATTCTGGAGTCTTTCCATGAACAGTTCAGTGAGGAAGGAAATTCCGAATTTTCTTCACTTTTGTCAGTGCATCTTCTTCGTAATTCATCACTGTACTGACCCTCTGGACCGGATCCTGAATTGCACCTGGTCCTCCACTTCCACAAGCATTGGGGAAAAGTGCAGATGTGCATGAGCGGAATATCAAGAACGCAGATCAATGTTCCGTCCGCTTGATGATCTACCCGCTGGGCTGGACCTGTCCCCTTTAGGTGTCTGGGCGGGGGAGACCATTTAAATGAAGTGGTGGGGAGGGGTGAGGGTGAAATTGTGTGTGGTTGAACGGATCACTGTTCCACTTGCATGTATGCGCAGATCGGCATTTAACATTGTATCCGTCTGGGAACCATTATTACCTCTGACAGTGTGGGACTGTTTTAAGTTTGATAGGACGTGGGCATGCTAGAGAATGCGGGACTACAAGCGCCAGCATGCTATCATGGACTGATTTTTTCTTTACCTTTTTTTTACTACAAGCTGTGCATTACCCAGTTTTATTACATTGAGTGTAGTAAATTTAAAATCTGCCTGTTAGTAAATCTATACCCAAACATCTATATTTATATATTATTAGCAGATACAACTAGTTGGGTCTTCCACTGGTTTGTGGTCTCTTAATATATATATATATATATATATATATATATATATATATATATATATATATTGTTGTGCCAGCGCTGGACATATTATATCCTCATGAACAACAATTAAAGTTCTCCCCCACCTACAATCTTTGTTTGATTATAAACACCCTGCTGCAGATTCCAGCCATTTATCGTATGAGATTTCCTAGAAACCTACACTAACTCTAGTAGCAGCATTCTTAGCGTAAGCCTTTATTGATCAGCTGTAATGAGCACCAGTGGAGCTGGAGCTAATGGTGATACGCTTAGTGTTAAGGGCAAATGTAGGAGAAGATTATAAACCCATGGGGCTGAGCCGTTGCTGGACTACCAGGAGCCCTCGGGGCAGCGATGCACTTGAGAGGTCAGCACATACCAAACAGAGGAAAAAAACACAGCTCCAGCTGCTGAGCTGAAGACAGCAAAACAAAGTTTATCCAGAGGTAATCTCTAATTTACTGTGATTTACTCATTAGAGAGGACGCAGGGGAATAAATGCAATGCAAAATACAATTGTAGATAGATAGATAGATATGAGATAGATAGATAGATAGATAGATAAAGAGATATGAGATAGATAGATAGATAGATAGATAGATAGATAACAGATAAAAAAGATAGAGTGATAGAGAGATATGAGATAGATAGATAGATAGATAGATAGATAGATAGATAGATATGACATAGATAGATAGATATGACATAGATAGATAGATAGATAGATAGATAGATAGATAGATATGACATAGATAGATAGATAGATAGATAGATAGATAGATAGATAGATAGATAGATTTTGATATGTTTTTATTCTAGTGTTGGTATTTTGTGGTACATTACTTGTGTGCTTCATCATAACAGTAATATAAAGTAGCAATTTTGTACTGAATATTTCATATCCATCCCAAACGAACTACTACACAACCAGCTTTCCAATAATATCTGTGATGACTTCAATTTCAAATTTCCCTTATCCATCCCTTTCTAGAACACTATGTTAGTTCACCCCGGATACAATGGCGTTTGAGTCTATTATTATGAAGAATGCATGAAAGGCAGCTGGTAATGCCGTATCGTACAAAACCAAAGGCCATATCCTCGATATAATGCTGGACCAGTAAAAAATGTCTTCAGTCAGGGTGTCTCTGAGGGATATGTATTGGGATATTTATGTGGCAGTTGTATTTTGAAGTTGTATATTACAGCTATAGCTAAAGAATAATGGTTTAATAAAACGAAATACTTGCTAGAGCTATATGGAGTAGACTCGCCATTTTAAAGGATTTATGTATTTTACAGAATACTTTCATTTTCTTTCTAAGAAACAATTAAATGTTCATTTGAACCATATTAGGGAATGTTATATTCAGGGGCGGCGCTAGGTCTGGGGGCGCCCTAGGCAGACCTAGCACTGCCCCCACGTTGCGTCGCGCCGTGACGTCATCACGACACGTTGCGTCGTGACGTCATCACGTTGCGTCACGACGTGATGACGTCGCGCCGCCTCAGAACTGCCGCGGAGGGCGGCAGAGTGGTCTCGTCCGCCCTCCAGGTAATTATAAAACGCTTTTTTTTTTATTTTTGTTTTTTTTCCCCCCTCGCTGCCGCCCCTCCCCCGGCCGGCCGCCCTAGGCGATAGCCTTACTTCGCCTAATGGGCGCGCCGGCCCTGGTTATATTATAACTCTTAGTATATGTTATTATAATGCTGGCTTCATTAGAAACGAACCTATCTGTATAGATTACTATAACGTGGTCTCAAGTCTTGCTTTCTAATCTTCGACTGTTTCCCAGAATATTATGTCTATTTTTGGGAATTTTTTAAGGATTACATAGTCATGGTCATTTTATATGATGTCTTACATTGCAGACATCAGTGGTCCATGCATCTGGATGTGTGAGTATTTCATGTTACATTTTAGAACTAGTAAATGTTCTATCAAATTTTAATCAATAAAAATTTTAACCAAATGAATTCCCATCTGACCTCATGTACTTTTATTCTCCTAAAGTACAGCATGTGTGGCCCTAACTTTCAGCTAACTAGATTATACACTCCGTATCATTGACAGTGATACATCCAACACCACAAGACTGACTGTATTATTGTTCTATAGTTATTAAGGTAGGTAAGCATTATGTAAGCAAGAGCACCAAGTTTGACATAAATAAAAAATAAGATCAGAACATTGGGCTGGATTCAGCTTTTCACTCTCATAACTTACAGTCATGAGTTACACTCTTATGGATAAAACCATGATGAATTGCAGGAGAGCTAAAATGAATGTCAGTGTGTGCATGCAGGGAGAATACTTTATTGTTGCATGTTGCACACAGATACTGACCAGCGTTACTGTTACACTGTTATTAGACTTGTGCTGGAAACATCATCTTTCACCTGTAATACTGATTGCAATTAATTCAATTTGCCTCCCCTGCAATTCAACATGGTTTTGCCCATGAGAGTGTAACTCATAAGTGTCATGAGTCATGAGAGTGAAAAGCTGAATCTGGCCCATTGTTATCTAGTCTCACATGAAAAATGTAATTACACATATTACTTACCTTGTCCTTGGTCCTGTCTCTGGGTGTCTTCCCACTGATCTCCATTGTCATGTCCGCTCTATCCTCTATGTCCTTGTTCTGTCCTGTCTGATACCGCCACTCTGTCTCATAGCCAAGCTTCAATGGAGCTGCATCATTCTCAGGTAAGTAGTATGTCCAGGGATATAGGTTAACCCAGAGTTATGGCTAGATTTGGGAGATGTTCTATACCTGTCAGAACAGAGATATTCCTGGTAACCATACAAGCAGCCAGGACACAAATTACAGTAGATGTCCAGATTGATGGGAACTGTCCAGTCCTCAGTGCTGAAAGACAACATTTTACCAAAATGTATACTATTCCTTATCCTAACCCTTCACTCCCATTACCCTAACCCTTCCCATCCCATTCCTGGCTAAACTTTCCCTTCTATGATTTATTTCCTCCCCAGAGGCTAACCCTACCCTTACCCTGCAGCCTAACCTTTCACCTCTGCCATTCATTCCATTCCTGCAGACTAACCCTAACCCTCCCAATCTACCATCCATTTCTGCAGACTAACCCTAACCTTCCCCTTTCTACAATTCATTCCCTTTCCCCACAGCCTAACCCTAACCCGAGGCCAAGATGCAGAAAACACAAAGTTTATTACAAGGGTGGAAATACACAAAAGTACAAACAAATGCATGATACAGAACAAGTAGATTGGAGGGTATGAGAAGTGCAGCAGGACCTGGGAATACTTCTTAGACTGGAACAATTAAAATACAGACAACAGAAACAAGGGAACAGAGCAACCAGAACTTGTTCGGTCAGCAGTCGCATAGACCAACGAACAAGTAAGGTAGGTGCCTATCAGTTAAAGTGATACATACATACCCCTCGCCTGCACTGCTCTCTGTGTGAACGGATGCTTACTCACGCCACCCGACTGCAGCACACAAAGCATGGAAATCAGGTGGTGTCTGAAACAGGGAATTTACATATCTACACTAGTTGGGCAGGGGTATATTTAAATTTTACAGCGAGGGCTAGGTGTGCTGATCCGCATGAGTCACTTAAGGCAGGGATATAGCAGCGGAAGTATTCCTGTATTCCCAGCATGAGAGAGGGGAGTGACAGGAGAGTTCAGTCACCTCCCCCATGCTCCTGCATAGGTCTTCACGAATTCTGGAATTCACCTGGATCCTTTCCCTAATTATTGTGTAAACGATTGTACATTATTATTATTATTATTATGAATATGATTTATTATTATTTTATTATTATTACCCCCGAAAAATAGAGTAACCTTTAAGTCGTTTAATGGTTTCACTGTCTACTGTCATAATCAGATTCCAGAAATTGAACTTGCAGAAAGTTTGTGCTAGACTCTCGGATTTTCATCTCAGATGTTGTCAACTCAAGGGCATTTGGACCAATCAATATCTGTCTGTCTTCCTGCACATGGAATGTTGGCTGTTAGAAAAGAGAAGCTTAGAGCAAGCTCAGCCAATACCATTAGCCCTAGCCTAAGGGCAGTTCTATCCATGTGCCGGGGTAGACACCTGCTTCCTCCCCTCCCCCACCATTAAGGAGGCCACTGGGGATGTCATTTGGACATAACGGGCAAAGAGCACTTCTTTATGCCTTTTTTTATTTTTTTCTACGCCCAGACTTCACCAAAAATCAATACATCTGTTCTTTGCTTATTTTCAGAACTTTACGTCAATATATGTAAGGACTTTTCCTTCCAGCTACAAATCCAGGGCCCTTAGAAATTTCGGTTTGGTTTTTTTTCTGACTTTCTCTCTGTTCCAATTTGTGTGATAATTGAAAATAATGCTTGATTGATGTGCCTTTTTTTATTTATTTTTCTCCGATTAAATAATTCACAGTGAAAAGTCCTTGATCCTGAAAACCTGTATTATGATTCTGAGCATGGGCTGTGTACGAGTGCATGTCTTTTCTAAATCCCTCCGTAGAAATGTATTAAAAAAAAAATCTGAATAAAATCTTCGTCTTTAGAATCATGTCATCACTTGACTTAATCGTTGTATTTTATTGGAGTTCAGGGGNTTTTTTTTGTGTAAGGTTGGAAAAAGTCGTTGCAGGGTCGAAGCAATAGCCAGCCTTTCTCTATGTGATGTGCCTGTGTTACATAACTCAGAAGTCTGTCGGGAAATGTCCCGGAGCACTGTGTATTGTTACAGACCATGTACAATTCATTATTATAATTAGGCGGATAATAGACCAGTGGCTGAGAGCTTAAGAAACAGTTCCAAGATCCTGTGATCGGCTTCAGTTACTCTGAGGTCTCACAACAGTCGTCTGCAATCATTGAGGAAAATGTTATATTTGCAAACAGTGCAGGTCCCTCTCTTTTGTGTTCATGATTAACCCAAATGTTTTATACATCAGGGCCTACGGGACGAGCTGTAATTGCCTAGGATACAGGAAGGGCCAGATTTCAACGGGTCAGACTGCCTCCAGGCACAACATTAATAGACACCCCACTATCATGACCGTCTATGTGCTTTAGCGTTTAGAGTTACGTCAGGGAATCATGTGACCAGCGCTATGGGTGATCAGGTCGGCTTGCGTCTCAGGAGATTAAGGGCCACTGAAGGTGTTCACTTTGTACCCTGTCATCAGATTGAGCTACCCCCCGTAGACATCTGCCTCATAACATCAATGGGAAATCTGTTACTGGAAACAGGGCAGCAGTGTGCATCACAAAGAAAGACTAAAGGAACTAAGCATGTATACAGTAGCTTGGAGCAGAGAAGAGACAGAAGGATATGATAGCAGCTTTCATAGATATTAAGTAGTGCTGGCCAGATTCCAGGATTACATTTATGTAAGTACAGGGACCCCATGATACATGCAAATAAATACCCAATTTAGAATGACTGTCCCTCTTGTCCCTCCTGCCTGGACTATGCGCCAATTAGGGTACAAAACTGTTTTTCTGTATATATTTGTAGTTTTGTCTGAAAACTGTTCACAAAAAGAGACGGGCATGGGTGGAGCTGGGCATTATTTGGATGGAGTCAGGGTTGGGCAGATCTGGAAAGGTGCTAATTTGTCTCGTGGGCAACAATGTTAGGAGATATGCAAATGAGAGCTGTGAAAGTCACGCCCCGTGGTCAAGATAAGACATGCCTCTTTGTGGGCAAGACCCCCTCGAATGCACATTACAAAAGGTAATGCCAGCGCGGCTCCAACCAAATACCCAATGGTCCCCCCATCAAGACGTGGGATCACCTCCTTGTCATGGTCTGCTCTTGGTCTTGGCTATTGGATACCTGCTCTGGAATCTCATGGCATAAGTCAGATAGCTATCGGGAGATGATCCAAACTTGCTTGAATCTTGTTTGCTTGAATTACTTTGAGTTTTATTCACATAATTGAATTGACCTAAAGAGCTTGAACATGATTTGAATTATACAAACAAACACGACTCCTCCCATACTTAGTGTATTACCAGCGTCACTGTAGCTAGCCCGCAGCTAATCAATATTTGAAAATGACATCTCCACATTATCTGATGACAATCATCAAGGACAGGTTTGAGGGCAGCTGATATATCCCAGGGGAGAACGTTACAGAGGGTCTCCATAAACGGTGCATGATTTCCTTTACATCCACAAAGCTTCAGATTGTGTAAAGGATTCTTTCTCTCCAAGGTATTTATTGGAAAATATGCTGTAAAAGAAGACTCATACATGACTAACCATAGATTTCACTTCACCAGGCAGAAGAATCAATAATATTTAAGAGGATATTTATCAGAGAACGACATCAAGGCAAAGTATCTTCTGCCGTCTGTAATGTAATCATCGCCAGGTATACCTACAGTCTACTAATCCTCGGGCTGGATCCAGGCTTGAAGAACGACGTCCGACTTATATACACTGTGCATGGCCAGAATAGAATTCTACACATCGGAAGTCTAATTGTGCAGATTTGTTTTCAAGATGGTCAATCATCCATCCCCTGGACGTGACTTTACTGCGAACGCGTGGAATTGTCTTTGGGGGTGTAGGGGGAAGGATTTTTTTTTTATTGTACAGTGTGGACATGGGACGGAAAGAGACCCTGAGTACCACAAGGCTTGACATATGGATCTAATTGTGCATAGACCCATGAGTATATATCAGGGGTAGGCAACCTGTGTCTCTCCAGGTGTTGTCAAAGTACAAATCCCAACATGCTTTAACGGCACAGACATGGTTGATACCTGGCAAAGCATGCTAAGTCTTTGTGCATGTGACTACGTATATGGGGCCAACTTTCGTCTATGTGTTTGGAATGCTTTTTGGTGACTGTCGTGCTGTCCCGCCACCTCCCAGTTTGTCCCCCTAAGGGGGCAAACTTTGATTTTAATGTTTGATGAACTTAAATTGTAACATTCACGATAGGCTGGGGCAGGCCGAGGCTTGGGTGGAGTCAGGCAGGGCAGGGGTGGGACTTATGTGTCCCAATCTTGGCCCTCTGTAATTTGGGAGGTATGACTTGAGGCATTGATGGTACATAAAGTTACTGCCTCAAGCTACAGGTTCAGGAGGTTTACTGACTCTCTTGGGGTTCTGGGAACATCCCCAGAAATTAGGGAGTCTCTCAGACAATCCGGGAGAGTCATATACCCTCCAACATACTATATACTCTGTGCCTGAGCTTCCAATGATCAGCTATTATGGTAACCGCCTATGTTGAAAATAAAATTGTTTTTCAAACAAGGTAGGAAATATCTGTGTCTAGGGCACTCTGGTTGGTGGGGGAGTGTCTGCCAGCACGTAGCTGTGACTTTACATCTTTACTGAGATCATCTGTTTCATTAAAAAAAAGAGGACAGAAGATAAAGATAAGTTCAAACTAGAGTTTAATAAAAGCGTGCATATATATAATATACTAATATAGAACCCTATTATTAGAAATCATTTGAGCACAATAAAGAGGAATAAAGAGTTGTATTATGGGGTTTATTGACTATATATCTCATTCTGCATTTTTTTATTCCTCCTTAATTGCACACAAATGAATCACCATATTTTATAGCTCTATATGATATAACAAATAGGTGTTCATGTCTGTCTGGATTAGCTCCTTGTATATGTATATACAATAATGCAATATGAAAAAGTGTATCCTAGAATGTATTATCCACTTCAGTATAATCCCAATTTCACATTTTGTTATTTTCTTCAGTCCGGTACAAAGTGTTAAGACAGTGGGAATATTGAGAGTCTATTTATTGCAGAGGGAATGTTGTGCGTTGTTATGTACACACACACACACACTTACATACAGGTACACACACACACATACATACAGGTACACACACACATACATACAGGTAGAGTGTACACTCAGCATTGTCATCTGGTATCTTGAATCTCTTATCTTGTGACCTGCATTTTACTCATCTCTCATTTTCTGTCTCATTGCACATTTATTTTAAATGAATTTGGGACCCGCTTAAAGGTGAACATGTCCTGTGTCGACTTTTACAGCTTTTTAAAAGCTCAATTAGGAGTTTACAAACAGTCCCGGAATGAAACTTCTCTGTTTGTATAACTGTATGTAGCCTTCTTACACCTGGGGGAACAGCTTTCCATGTAGGTCTGTTCTACCTGGGATTTGCACAGCAGTTTGAATTATAGTACAGGAATTAGATCCATTATTTAAACAGTATGATTTGTAGTCGAAATGCTTCCCTGAAAGTGTACAGAGATAAGTGCAAAGTTACAGGGTGCTAGATAATAATGATTAAGGGTCAAATCTAGGCATCCATGGTAGTACAACTTAACCACTCACACTTGCATGAAACAGCTGTTATGGCATACCTTAATAGTATGGAGGTATGGATCAGTACGCATTCAGAAAGAAATTCTCACTTGGGATCTGTGCCTCACTGATGAAAGGTTTTGGAAACGTCATTCGTCATCTAAGTCTAACTCTAACCTTCCCTTCAATGACCCATCTTCTCCTGTACCCTAAACCTAACCTTGCCCTTCTATGATCCATCCTTTTCCTGCAGCTTAACCTTAAACTTCCCCTTAACCTTAAACGTCCCCTTCCATACCCCACCCTTAACCTGCCATCTCCTTCAATACTCTAGCCCTAACCTTCCCCTTCTATGATTCATCTTTTTCCATACCCCACCCCTAACCTATGCCTTCTATGATCCATTTCCTTCCATACTCTAACCCTAACCTTCCCCTTCTATGATCCATTTCCTCCCTGCAGCCTAACCCTAACCTTCCCCTTCAATGATCCACTCCTTTCTGCAGCCTAACCTTAATATTCCCCTTCTATGATCCAAACCCTTCTTGCAGCCTAACCCTAACCTTCATGACACCATACATGACTCCTATTGGGTCTCCACTTACCCCTACCAAAAACAGATCAAAGATTAGTAGTCCATGGCCACTCCATGCACAATTATAGCAACCAGTTATTCACTCAAATGTTTAGTGAACAAGTGATTCCATGGAAAAGTCTTCATGGACCATTGACTCTCATGCAAGTCTCATGATTATGCATTAGGGAGTGTGGCTGTAATAATGCATATTCATATCAGATAGGATTAGAGCAGACAAGAAAACAGTTTTAAGATCAAACACCTGCACCTGGAAAAGCTATTCAAGAATTAGAACCAGCAGTCCAGAAAGACTAAGAATAAAAAAGGTTCAGGAGAACCCAAATTGTGAATGAGACACACTGTATTGTGAACCTAATACAGAGGATGAACAAAATGCCTGGAGAACCTCCACCATGACCCATTCCACCAGGTACGAAATTCTCTAATAATCTGAGCTTCACTTGGTTTTATGAAATAACACATCTCTTCCACACCATAGTAACTGATTGCTGGAAGCTCAGGAACAGAATATCTTGTATCTAGTGGAATGGGTCATGTTGGAGGTCCTCCAAAGGGGTCGGTCCCATGGATGGTGTATTGCCCCAATCTGCATCATGATGCTGTTTGAAGCCATGACCATTCCCACCAGTCAATAAGGACAACAAAGATAATCAGATGTTACTATGATATAATAAAACCCCGGAGACCTGCACATAAGATCATGCAGGACTTTTCTTCTTTGATTGACAGTTTCTATATGTTAACATTTCCATTATTAATGCCTGCTATAAAACAAGTCTGTGCAATGTATCCAACACTGGTTTAATGAAACCAGGAACCTGTAAAACAGTATGTCACCTAAATTATTAGTGGTGTTAATTTTCATAATAACGTTAATAAATTGTCATGTTGTGTGACTGAGGTACGATGGAAATATTTATTGCACGATTGGGCACAGCTGGAAATCACAATGGTTTTTTATGAAAAGCACATAATACATAAACACAGCAATGTGTATGAAATACGCACATAGCGAAAGCTAATTTGATCAAAATGAAATTACAAGGTGTTTCTGTTTCTTATTAAAACTGGAACTATAACTTGTCATTCAGCTCGTTGTATTACTTCCCCATGGATGACAACATTAGCAGAGAAGACTCTTCATCATCTTTGTAAAAGAGAAAAGTTTTTGTTGAAACTTCTAAATAAGTATATTCCGTAGTTAGCATAGCAGTGTAGACTCTATTTCTTTACAGGAAGAAAGTTTTTTGAATACTAATGCACATGAATTAATTGGGTGAGTTGAACCAATATTTCTAAGTTTCTATGTGCCTAATGACACCCATTATACATTCATTTCTGCATCAAAACAATGGGCCAGATCTAAATGTACGCTGTGTGCATAAATCATCTGTAAAATCCTACTGCACATGCCCATAACTGGGACTTAGTCATATAGATCTGTTTTTCATATGGTTAGCTTCTCGTCCATGGAGTAGTACTAACTTGTGTGCTTGAGTTAGCCATGGTGGGCTGGTGGACTGAAGATCTGAAGATCTGAAGATCGTGTGTCATGACACACTGAAGTTTTTTGCAGACATCGGGACATCGTTGATCAGAACTATTAGGAGCTCCTGAAAATCCCTAGAATCATAGACCCCAGATTGTGTGACACCATCCTGCAACATGTGTGGATAGAACACACCAAACAGATGTTAGCTGATATTGTCTTTTAACGTGTAAGTGACACAGTAATGTTTCTGATGTATCCATAATTACTCTTAAGCTGGCCATCTGCCAGAACAATTATTGTGCCAGTTCACCAATTATCATGAATTGTTCAAGTGTGTGTCTCAGATAAACTTCCAAAAGATTATGAAACCATGAATCCGGTCCCAGATTATCATCCCAAAAAAGACTTTGGGATCTATAACCAATCAGAGCATAAGACTTGTTATTACAATTGAACAATCTGTAGCCAATAAGAGATTTACACTCACACTCACAGGGCTAAAATAGACCTTTAAACAATCACAGTATAAAACTGTTCAACACTATGGAGCAATCTGTAGCCAATCAGAGATTTAGATAACTAGCAGGGCTAGTTCAGAACACTCGATCGATATTCAGAACACTCATAGAGTGAAAACGGCCTACAACCAATCATAGATTTAGGATGTTCCGTACAACGAAACAATCTGTAGGCAATCTGAGATATAGAGCATTCACATTGCTAAACCAGCCTATAACCAATCAGAGCATGAGAATGTTCTGGTAAATGCAGTGGCAACACAATATACAAATCCTATAAAGTACATTTCTCCTCTAACGTTGCAAGGATATCCTTTTATCTGGAATATAGACATTCAATGGATATTTATATCTCAAACAAACTGTTGCCAATTATAGCCCTGTCTAGGGGTATTGATCTCATTATTGTAATTATTGGTACATTAGGAATGATATATGGCACATAAGTGAATACAAGCCTCGATTCTTAGTCTCCATGTATTGACTATATTCCTGGCTTACAGATGACTGCTTAGTGCCAGAAACCTCAGCTTTTCACTTCATCATTTCCCTTGTCCTTAAAATGCATCAGGTGTATGTATACAATCTAAAATAAATTACAATTTGATTTTACTGACCATATAAATTATTGATGGTGTACACATTTTTTCCATTGGTTTACATTTCAAATGCTTTCACAGAATTATCCCAATGGATTGTGCTCCTAAATCACAGGGAACGTGAAGTATATTAATGCTTAGCACAACATTCTAAGCCTTTTTTTTTTATTAAGTGCACAACATGGATGAAAAGGTTTCACTTTGTTTTATTTATGACAGGTATTACTAAATTGCATAACGCCACAATATTCAAAAGAACAGTACAAGAGCGGAGGGGAAAAGAAACCAGTCTGTCATAAATTACAGTCTGTTTCCTTCGTTGAAGGGTTGATAATTCAGCATGCAGTACAGTATGTTGACTCCACGGGCTAACTCTTCTTGTTATAGCTTAATGATAAAAACAAGTGCCTCTGACTTATTCTATGCAGATTACAGAGACACCAGGGTATAACAATCATATGTGAAGTGGGTATGGCCTCTATATCATCAGCAGATAAGAGGGCCCCACTTTCCTTAAGCTACAACTTAATATGGACAAAACTGAAATCATTCTTTTCCATCCCTTCCATCACCATCGGAGACCACGCCATCTCGTCCGCCTTCCAGGTTTGCTGCCCCACTCCTTCTCACCCCACATCTGTGCCCTTAATTAAACTTGCTGTTTGCACCTCTGAAACACCGCCATAATCCACCCCTTCCTATCCATTGAAGACACAAAGACATTCATCCATTGCCTTATCATTTCCGGTTTAAACTACTGCAACATCCTCCTCTGCAGTCTTCTGCCTCAGACCCCTACAAGCCATTCTCATCTCAGCAACTAGACTCATCTTCCACACTCGCCACTCCACTTCCACCTCAGCCTCTCTGTCAATGCCTACATTGGTTTGCTATCCATCAATGAATTCTCATCAAACTCCTCACCACTACCTACAAAGCTCATTAGATAGGTGGCCGTATAGGGCCCCGCAACACAGAAGGTCCCATACTGGCAATTCCACAGGCCTATGCCTTCCAATTAGGAGCAGATGCGCTTTTTTGGACATAACCCATGGCCAATAAGATCACCCTGATTGGCCGCAGAGGTGACTCGGCAGTGGAGGGTTGGAGTGGGGGGGCAACGATTACTGGCGTCAGGGGGCATTCTTCTAATTTTTTTGCCTAGCCCAACGTGTATTTTTCAGTTCTGTCTCCATTATTGAAATTGTATTGTCTTTAATTGAAATAGTCTTTAATTACATCTTGGACTCCATGGAAATAGTCGTCTTCATAGTACTCAATGCAGAGAAATATACTACAATGGCTTCAGGAACTGAATCAGCATCGGGTTTGTAAAACACCTCAGGGAGTCAGGAGATCTCCCGCTCTTCAGGGCATCTCCATGACATTCAGGGAGAGGTAAACAACTATGAGTGGCAATAAAATACAACATCTGCTACAGATCCAGTCTTCCTGGAGTGACGGGAGACCGCGCCTCTGGCTCGTATCTTATGACTGCAGTCCCCTAGCTTAAGACTGTCCTCGTGTAAGGTGGAGACTTCATGGATATGCGGATATAGTGGAGGCTGCTGAGCAATTTAATAACTCCCCCCCTCCC
>JABWIB010001096.1:7235-27638 GCA_016617825.1 Platyplectrum ornatum
GGACAGATTTATTATGTAAAAAACAAATTGGTGAGAATTTTTTAAGCCCCACCGTTCATTTCTTAAATATTACACAATCTAAAATGTAAATTCCATGTATATACTTGTAGGTGATATGCTAGCGGGTGATGGTGTACAGTTGTAATAAGTAATGGTGTAACTATGCAGTTCTTGGCATGTGGTTGCTAGTTGCAGACTGCATTTGAGCCATGTTACATAAAAATCTACTTGTTAGTATTACTGGGAAAAGGAGACCCATGGAGTGATGTTTGAGTAAAAGGGAAAGAAACGTTGTAGACAAGGGAAGTGATAAAGGGGGTTAGAGACACAAGGAGAGAGTCCATTGGGGTGAATGGGTGTGAAAAGGGGGTATAAGATGTCTAGTCCTACATGTACCAATGTGTGGTTGTACACAGGAGATCTGAGTTAGCAATTGTGTGTCTGAGAAAACGTATGAAAGCCAAACAGGGTCTTAGCCATAGGGGAAGGGGATCGGGCAGTGGCATTGTTGTGTTTTTTGTTTCTTTTTTCCGGAATCTCCTTATTTTTACATTTTTGCAAAGAGATAGATAACCTATATTAGCCCCTTCCCTCCGGTTAGTTACTGAATATAGCAAGCTGGCTAGATGACTGAGGAACTTTATATTCAGTATCTCCCACTGAACTGCTGCTTTTCTACAAGTAGTTTTATTGGGTAGCTAGGGGGAAAGGGACAGAGAAATGAAATTCTTTATGAAGTGCTAAGGCCTCTACAATGCAGATACGGACTCCAATTTGTTTCCTGCAAAAGTATTAGCTCTGTTGTCCATAGAAGTATTAGGCTCTATAGATGAGGGCCGATAATGGGCCCTGAAAATTCCACTGAGGGCACAATTGCAGCTGACTGATTTTGGTTTTATGTTTTTTTTTTGTTTTTTCGGCAGCTTCTTCATTTATTGTTGTGACAGATTTTTATCCCAACAGTGTAAGTCGACGGGACCACAGACTATGGGGGTTGCTGTCAATAGTAGGGGAATGGCTGCAGGAGGAAACCCTATTGTAAACCTTTAATTTAGATGAAAAATCAGTGTAGGTGGGAAGTAATATAATGTTTATATAACCTTATATAGTGGGGTTTCAGCATAGTATGAGGTTACTGTGTTGTACGGGGATGTCTGTTTTGCAGAATTTTGCCTTCTGAATTATCGGTGGTCTATAGTTGGTGGTCTATAGTTGGTGGTCCATAGTTGGTGGTCCATAGTTGGTGGTCCATAGTTGATGTCCATGTTGAGGACTACTGCCACCCCATGCTGCGTACTGCACATGACTTGAAGTATACATTTTGGTTTGACCCAAAGCATAATGTGAAAGGCAGCTTCAGTGGATTTGACAAGTATTAATACAAATGTCAGAATTCCCTGTAAAGGAAATGAGCATTTGATGAACTCATTAAAATGACTTTCCATTTGGGAGCTTATTCTGGGCTGACAGGAGAGGCAGAAGGTCAGGGAGTGCAGGGCTGTTGCCAGGCAACAGAAACCTCTGCGAGACATGGTGATGGAGATCACACGCTACACGGAGACACATGTCACCAGCCACTGGATGTTATCCACAAATCACTGCCAATTGAACACACAACTTGTTTATATTGCTCTAAAAGAAAAATATTTAGTTGATATCTTATACCTGCATTGCTTGCGATCAGATAACATATTGAATTAAATGTGTGCATGTGTTGTGTTTGGTAGCCTGTTGCAAAAAATGCAAAGCTTCCAAAACATTTTACGGCTGCTCCATAATTTGGCCGAAACACGTACAAGTGTAGACCTTGGCATAATCATTTGAACTGCAAGGGAAGGAAAATATAAACTGCGCAATCAGAATGAATATTGAGAGGTGACTGAATAATGATTAATTCTGTATGCGAGTTCCATGTGCAAAAGAATAGTATTTTCTATACATTAAAAAGGTTTAACAATCATTTGCAACTGTTTTATCAAACGCCGGAGGCACAACAGCATCGCTCCATTGTAGTCATGTGATATCTGAATTAAAAGCTTACTATTCCAATAAGAATATCATTGTATAAGTGACAGCAATATTGCTCTGAAATAAATGATCGTGCATTTACACATGTGAAACTAAATATATAGATGTCCTACTACTGGCAATTCATTGTAGTACTATAAAATGTACCATAGTGTGTATTTAAGCCTGACACGTTTCCTTGTAACACAGCTCCCTTTTCCTTTTCAGCTTCTGCCTGTTGGAGAGCACAAAGAAAACGGAAGAGACAAGATGGATGTAAGAAGCTTAAGCAACAACGAACTAATGGAACAGCTGCTGAAACACGGGGTCAAACCAGGACCTATCCTACGTACGCACTCAATATTTTACATTGTTGGCATAAGCAAGGTGGTGTTCGAGGCATTTCTGGGAAGTCAGTAACAAGCACTGATTACTCAGCAGCAGTGCAAAGATTTTTCTGCATAATAGAGATGCGCATGGCTTTCATAGGTTTCATGGGGTTACAAGCACACTTGCTAAACATAGTATACAGATTGCTGTATACATGCAGCAGATTTAATTTCCTGAATTATCATCCTTCCCTCGTGCTTGTTACTGTGTCATGAAAGTATTGAAATGCCATAAAGTTTACAATGCACCTTTATATACTTTAACGCAATTTAGCTAATCTAAACAACATGGAGCTTGTAACAATGGAAATTGTATCTTTTTTATTAAAAAGAGAAAAGCCAAAATCCAATTTTCTATCATTATTGTATTAACGTATCCAATGTTGAAATAGGCTCCTACACACAGTGTTACACAAGAATTAAATCAACCCCTATGCAGAAGTAGGACCAGTTATCTTACTTCGGAGGTGCCACTCGTATAGCCAGTAACATCAAATTTCAATATAAAAGAAAAGACAAACATTAGTCAATAATCATGTGGAAAATACATTATTGTTAAATCATTAAAAATCATTATCCAAGACAATAATTAGTAATAATAATTCCCAATATGTTTTAAACAAATTGTGATGAAACTCTTCCAGTGGAGATCTTTTATGTCTTATGATTTCTCCATTGTTTCTTGTTTTGTTTAGCTAGTACAAGGGGTGTTTATGAGAAGAAGTTACAGCAACTACTGGAAGAGGTACAAGTCCAAGAAAATGGAGCTGGGCATGAGGATCAGTATTCAGACAGTGAAGATGAAGGTTGGTGCAAAATGTATTGTACCCATATTCATCCCGACAGGTCCAGAAGGATCTGCAGCTGTGACAGGACCTGAAGGAGAATAGGGCAAGTGGCATCCAGTGTCATCCAACCTGAACCTATGGAGTATGTGCCAGCAAGGAACAACAATCCAGGATTCTCAATGAACATCCCCCTACAATAGGTTTAATATGGTTGGCAGGCTTCAATGATGGGAAGTCCCACCTGAAGTTTCTCCCCTGCCAAACCTCAGCTAGTTAGGGTAGACCAGGAGTTCTCAAACTATTTTGACTGGGACCCCATCTGACAAAAATTTTGCCGTGGAACAATACCCATATATATTTATAAATCATACACTGGTGATATTTTTCACCAAGACATCAGATTATCATTTTAAACAGTGATAAGTACATGTTTAATAGAGTCTGAAAGTTCTCCTTTAACCCTTTGGACATTGCATTATTTGTGCATCATGACAATTGGCAATCCTATGTGTCCCATAGTGCTGGGCCTGCAGCTGGGCGATGGTCTCTCTGAGGAAGTCGCGACCCCATGCAGATGTAGGTGCGACCCACGTTGGGGTCCCGACCCACAGTTTGAGAACCGTGGGGGTAGACTCATAACTATTGTCAACCTTATAACTGAAATGCTCTGCTTCTTATATAACAGAAACATTCACTATTTATTCTTGTCCAATCAAGTTCATAAAACTTTCATGCAGATGGCTTTGTTCTATATGTTTTGCAGGGCAGCCAGGATTTTTAGAAAGAGGGGGGCCCTTTGATACACACTTACCGTGTGTATCAAAGCAAATTCACCAGTTTGTAAAAAAAAAAAAAAGCAGGAGTGGGGGGCATGATCGGTATAAATTCAAAACTGGGGGCATAATGGGGATAAAAATGGAACTGTTTATATAAATCTCTGTCAGTGTTAATTAAAATAAGACCTACCCCGAAAATAGGACCAAAAAAAAAATTAAGACCGTGTCTTATCAGGGAAACACGGTATCTCTCTAACAGTAGGCATCAGGGTTAGTATTCTGCTAATACTTACTACTGGAGACTTATAACAGGCTCACGACAGGAAACTGTGGCACTCTGCAGCAGTCCACCTATGTGATGGCACATTTTACCTTCTTTACACACAACCTAGTGCTTAGTTTTTTGTGTTCTGTGCACTGACTTGCTGTGTAAAATTGTTTCCTGTTCTGGGAAATCCTTGGTACAACCCCACAGTTCAATTGTTCTCGACAGTAGGCAAATGAGATAACAGAACACTACAGAAACTACCTTATAACTGGTTCAAGGTTCATTTTATTTTTCATGAGTACGATGTTATTTTTCTGTTTTTGTAGTTTTGTAAGTATGAACCTGGGAGAAAGGAGAAGCTGGTAATTTTGTGTTTTTGGAGACAAATGGATTTGGATTAACTGGGCCTCCACATAATACAGCTTCAAATAGGGAGAGCCATATCACCCACCTCAGTGCAGCAGCCTTAAGTTTGGGTTTCAAGTCTACTCACTAGAGAAGAAAGGAGACTAGTTTTTATGTAACATACCTAATAGTTCCTAACTTTATTCCCCTCCCTATGGTTGGAGACCACTCCCCCCTTAGGGATCAGCCGACACCTAAATATTCTGCACCGATTTTGCTTAAATGCAAGGCACTGTGGGAGTCTGGTTTGTAGGTAAGGGTGAAGCCAGCCATTACTGTACAATTTAAATTCTTATGCATACCTGTCGTGCACACATGCCCTCCTGACACCAACTTGGTAGTCTGTTTACTCAATTTACATAAGGCTAGCTAGTGTATGCACACTTCATTTAGCAGTCAATATCTAAACCCAGACTGTGGAAACAATAAATTTTCCACAGTCTGGATCCGGCCCTTAGTAACTATTTAGTGCCTAGCTTCTACACAGAAATGTGAAATGCATATACCTGAAATGCTATTGTATATCCTCCTGTAGGGTTTCAGTTGAAGAGCCAAGTAGAAATGAAACGTGACATGACTGAGGAGAGACCGGATGGAATGATCAATGGCATCAACAATTATAGCCAGTCACAAGTAAGTTGTCTCTGTAGTATATTCACATGCATTTTACATTTAAATGAACAAACCTAATTGTAAATGTTGGATGTCCATTTTATTTTTAGGATTGTAACACAGCAAGGACTGTTTCACTTTGTGTGTATGGCAGACATTAACTGTATAGGCTTGTATGTGATACAGCCTATAGAAATTCTGGTAATATAACTGTACATGCACAAAATGTTCATTTATAAATAACACTCACACAATTCAAGTTTTCTATATTCAACTGTTATAGCGATGTCAAAACTACTATTAAGGCGTTCTATTTAGACCTTGTATTATCCTACTTCATCATGGCCTCTACTGACATGCTGCTCTCTTTGTTCACAATGTTCCTTCTGGTGAGGGTCAAGTGTATGGCTCAGAGAATTTAGATAATGGTAATGCGGTAGATTGGTCTACTTAAATTTTACAAAAGCACTTGATACAGTGCAACAAAGGAGTTCACAAATTAAGTGGACTGGGTTTAGCAAATATGTTTTTTACTTGAGTTAAGAATTTGTTGGTAAATATACGTGTGTGCTTTCTTAACCTCATATGTACCAAATGAACATAGAGATTCTGCCAGCTTTCCACCTTGTGGAGGGATAGGATGCCATTCCATCTTTGACAGGAAAGGTAAATAAAGAGACTTATGAGAATTTAATAGATGTTTATGACTGAGAAATGGTGGTGATATCAGAGGAAGTGCGACAGTAGCGCTTAAAGAGCCACAGCTGTTTCCCATGTATTGCCTTGATTCATTCTGAAGCCTGCAGCTTGTTGTGTACTGGCTAAAAGGGTAGAAAAAACTATGCTAAAACGTCTGTGTAAGCCCCCCTGCTTTTTATTTATTTATTCTTGGTATAGATCTTTGTTAATTCTGTTATTTCTAAATTCCAAAGACAGAGCAGACCTTAAGGCTTAGCTTAAAAACAGCATGTGAGGATTAAAACTGCAACAGTGATGCTCTGTCTGATACCTTTATTGCTATGGATGATTAAAAAAAAGTTTATTAAGAAAATGATCCAGGTTAGTTACAAGTGACCAGTATGAAGATTCAGGGCCTGAGGAGCTATAGGTGTCAAATAAATATATAGCTGCAAATGAGGAAGTGGTATGTTTGTCTGAAACTTCTTATACTATGGACCTAGTATAAAAATTATTAAAATAAGATATATAAATCACTGAATATTCAAGAATCTTATGACAATTTAAAACTTCTCTATATTGAAGCAAAAAGGATGAGGTTTTTCCACTCTCAGGTATTTAAAGATTTAGTGTTGGAAGAATGGAAGTACCAGGGCGAGAGCTGTTCGACCTGAGAGGATGCACATAATGTACCCCTACTTTCAGGAGGAAGTAAAATTGTGGGAGGAGCTTCCTAAGGTGGAAGAAAGGGTCTCAAAATGGCTTTGCTCCATGGAAGATGCAAACTTATTTAAGGAACCTATAGAGGAGTAAAACATTTAATAATGTGGGCCACTCTAAAACCAGTAAGTGCTATTCCAACAACTTCCAGGGTCTTAAGATGTCATTTTCTAGTGGAGGACATCCTTGAAAGCATCAAGAGCCTGGAATTGAATCTTGAGCAAGCTATACAACTGGCTGTAGAGTTCATCTGCAATGATTCAGGTAGGCCAACAGGAAGAGCAGGAGCATTATCAGCGGTTACACTGAGATTTACTTTGGCTAAAACCCTTGGTTCTGAATGCTCAGTCTAAAATTAAACTATTGTTACCATTTCAAGGAAACTATCCTTTTGGAGGATTATATCCATGGTGTCATGAGAAAAAAAAAAATAATAATTAAAATAATTGCTACCTAAAATTAAAGGGGCTTGGCTAGTACATCTGACCCCCCCCCAAAGAGCAATAGAGGCTAGATCTAATACCTCATTGTAAGGACAGTGAAGCCAGGAGGCCATTCTGGAGATAATCTTAGGTGGAAGACCCTCCAGTTTTCAAGGGGTTTGGATGAACTCCACCAGGGGGTGGAGCATTGTATTCTGGAATCAACCATATCACTATTTTTGTCTTCAAACACAACTAGAGTGTGAACAACTTACAGTCTTGGAAAAGTCTGAAAAACTTTACATAAGTTACATAAGTCCCCTACACACAGATATGCCAAGGGATCTACGCAAGATTTTTTTTTTATAGCAGGGAAAGCTAGACCTTGTGTCTCAAGACATCAACTGGTTGAAATCATTCAAGACTGAGTAAAGTTCGGTAATGCCACATGTACAGCAGAGAGTATACCTTACTTAGGGGGATCTGAAGGATGCGTTCCTCCATATTCCAGTATACAACAGTCGTCAGAGGTTTTTAAGATTCCATATTTTAGGAAACCACTTTATATCCCTGCTATTCAGTCTTGTATCTCCCCAAGATCCTTCACCAAACTTTTAGTCATTGTTAAAGTAAGGAGGTGCGGCTGTACTTAGATGACGTCCTAATTGCAGCTTCATCAAGGGATAAAGCTATGGAGTGTACTCACTAGGTGGTTGTTAGCCTACAATACTTAGGCTGGATAAACAATTGGGGCAAAAGCCAGTGAAACACACAAGACTCACATTTAGGTGCCTGGATTGACACTCAACAAATGTAAGTAACATTAACTGGCAAGCGTAAACAAAAATATGATGCTTTATGCAGGTAAACCTTTGCAGTTCCAGCCACCTGTAATGGTAACTATAGATGCCAGTTCCTACAGAGGGGGAAAAGGGCAGCCTGCAAGCAAATATTTGTGCAAGGGTCCTGGTCAGGAAAGGTAAAGAAAGCACACTCAAACATGAGTCTGCTGCAAATAGATCTGATTGCAACCGATAAAAATAAAAACTGCTGATGTATTTTTCAGGTGACCAGGAGTCTCGGGTGTTCCGATTAGACGCTCTGATGACTCCTTGGGATTATACCCTGGCATACAAAAGTATGTGAACCCTTTGGAATAACCTGGATTTCTGCATGAATTAGTCTTAAAATGTGTTTTGATCTTTACCCAAGTCAATAGACAATGGTCTGCTTTAAATAATACCACACAAACAATTGTTTTCAAGTTTTTATTGAACATACCATGTAAACATTCACAGTTTAGGGTAAACAAAGTATGTGAAAATTCTACTTTGTTACGATATTCGCTCTCGTGAATGGCCACCTGTAGGCTAAATAATTCTGATTCTGATTGATAAATTTGTTGCCACCAACTAGTGCAGTTACGACAATCATTAGTAACAAGCACAAATCGTGACCATCCACGGCAACGAGTTTTCGACTCATGACCAAAAAATTCTACTTTGTTACGATAAATGGCCACCTGTAGGCTAAATAAGCTCTCCAAGAGCTAATTGAAGTCAGGNGTCANCCAACCTGGAGTCCAATAAATGAGACGACTTTGGGTGTGTTCAATAAAAACATTTTGTCTATTGTGACTTGGATGGATATCCGAAAACCAATATGACCAATNTGTCAACTCTCCACTGTGAATGTATACATGGTGTGTTCAATAAAAACATTTTGTCTATTGTGACTTGGATGGATATCCGAAAACCAATATGACCAATTTATGAAGAAATCCAGGTAAATCCAAAGGGTTCATACTTGCCTTGCTTGTAACTGTATGTGTTTCTAGATACCAATAGTCATGAGGAAAATATAACTAAAAAATTACTGTAATTGCAACTCTGCCTCACTGGCCAAAAGAGTCTGGTTCCCCAAATCATTTATTTTCTCTGTAATCGAAACATGGAAACGTCCTCTAACTTCTAATCTGCTTAAAGAAGGAAGCTTGTTCCATCCAAAACCAGAAGCTTGGAATCTAGTGATGTGGTTGTTTAGGTCAAGGACATAGAAAAACTAGGGTTCTCTGACCGTTATCCAGATAGTTCTGAAAGCTAGAAATAAATCAACATCCAATATCTTGCATAATTTGGAAAATGTGTTTTAGTGTATAATAAGATTGTACACAAAAGTGCCTTCAATATTTCAGGAGTTGTTTTAAGAGGGATTTAACAAAGGACTAGCAACAAGCTCATTGAAAGTACAAATATCNACTTTAAGAGCAATCATGAATGTGCACAATACTCATAATAAATGTGGAAAGGTTCATGCAAGCAGCAAAAAGAAATGGTTAAACCCAGCGTTCCATTCCCTGATAACNCCTTGAGACCTAAATCTTGTGCTAAACTTCAAGAAGTTCAAATTAATTANTTTACCTGGAATGTGGTTTTCTGCTGGTCATCATGACTGCCAAATGCATAGCGGAACTTTAAATTGTGGGCAGAACAACCTATCCTTAAATTGTTCCCAGATAATTTGGTCTTGCNCACAAATCCTCAATTTTTACTGAAAGTTGTATCCAATTTTCACTTTAACCAGAAAGCCATACTGCCATCCTTATGTACAAATCCAAAAACTTAAAAAAAAATA
This sequence comes from Platyplectrum ornatum, assembly GCA_016617825.1. Classification (NCBI taxonomy): domain Eukaryota; kingdom Metazoa; phylum Chordata; class Amphibia; order Anura; family Limnodynastidae; genus Platyplectrum; species Platyplectrum ornatum. Next base: position 16,935 of record JABWIB010001096.1, read on the forward strand.
AAATGTTTCTCACTCTGAATGTCGCATCCTTAGAGTGTGTGTGGAAAGAACTTGAGCTTTTAGTAAAACTAAACAGTTATTTGCCCTTGTTGAGAGTTGCGTTGCGTACAAAGCCATATATCAACTTCCTGGGCAGAAAAAGAAATCTACAATTCATGACCTTTGTAAAGCAGCAGGTTAGATATCAGTACAAATGTTTAGCAAAAATAGGGTAGATGTGCTAGCTTCTATTTAATAAAAATGTAGTAAATGTAAACATTTAGCATAACAAACACTTCTTATATATGCGTGCCAGTGAATTCCTCAGAGAGGAGCTTNTATTTGTACTATGCTTGACTGTTATATCCATACACACCATATACACACACAACCTGCTTAATTTGTGTACTTAACCAGGGTTGCACATGCTTTTGGTTTCCTCTTAAACATCCCAATTTTATATTGTAGTCTGGATCAGGCCCACATTGGGTTTTTTTTTTGTTTTGTTTTTTTATACACAAACCCAAAATACATACAGGAATTAATTGTATGTGCACAAGTTTTTTGTTGTTGTTAATACCTTGTATAACCCTTTAGGTTTTCACAGTGAATGTTCCAGTCAGACGATCATCCTTATCCAGTGCTTCAGCAACGCGTCCTCCTGTAGGCCCTTACACACATGTAATCCATCTTTTCCATGTACTATCCTAGCCACTAAGTACTGCACATCACTGGGTGAAGTTTTCTTTGNTTTCCATTTAAAAGAACACCTTACTTACAAATATTTAAAACCTTTTCATCTCATGTGAGTCACGGGTATCTTAAAAAAAAAAATGAATAAATGGTTTTGGTTAGGAAAAATGAGATTGGTGCTTTTTCCTNTTCCAGATCCCAGCATGCATTGCAGCTGAATTTAACCAGAATCTTCAAACGCTAGGAGATGATTTCAGCGTTACAAAAATATTAAAGCAGGAAAGTACAGTTTTATTTATGGATGCTTGATAGATATCTGGTAATATCAGGTGCTTTATCTAGCAAAACATTTGTTCCTGCTTTCCCATATAATTATATAGAAATAATATTTTGTCTGAAATCTAAAATGCATACAATTGTTGGCAATTTCCTACAGTGTTCAATGGTTTTGAAAAGATCTTCAAGGTTCGTAGTATATAAGTTTAGTGCCAAGTATAGTATATAAGTTTAATGTGATTATTGCATAGGGTTTTTAGGNATCTTTGTTACCTGTTATTACACTTTGTCTAAGTGACAAAAAAGTGGAACTATTGGGCCGTCGTCTTTAAGTGCTGGTGTTTCCCTCCTGTATACTGGGTGAAAGTTATGGCCACCAGCAGCAGTACTATGATTAGTAGGGATAATTCACTTACAGGTGGCTGGCATATGTTACTTTGGTAAACTGTGTTTGAGCAGATGGAGCGAAGGCATTCTGTGGGTCACACTACTGGTTACAGAAATGGACAGGATGGCAAAAACATGACACCCAGAAACCAGGTACACCTGTGTTTATTCAGTTAGCTAACTTCCAAGATGTGCCCAATTAAAGTAATATAATTGAGTGTTTAAACTTCAAAGTTAATTCATTGTATATTTAATGGCATTATGTATTCTCTTTCTAATTGTCCTAATGACATTTTGTTTCTTACACTCTATGTATTTTGATTTCCCTTTGAAAACGTAGTAACTTGAAAAAAGTTCAGTGAAATTAAATTGTACAGGTTCAGAAAAGCCTACATTGTGCCAGACTTGCAGGTCCTTTTAAAGACTCTTTTCCAGCTTGGTAAGGTATCAAACACTGTTTTGAATCACAATTTCTAATGAGGTTTGTGTTTGTCAGGATAAAGTAACTGCAGACAAGAACACAATGACCTACAGATCTGCAGCTAACACACCCAAGGCTTGTGTGTTCATGAAGCAGAGCAGACTCCAGGCAACAATTTGTGTTTTCTATGAATGGGTCACCTTAATTCTGCACTTAAAGCTTCATTGATAATGAACATTTTAGATGCTAAAATGTCTAGTCCTCCTATGAGTAAAATATGTATACTTGTTATAAAATAATAACAATCTATTTGTTTTGGAATATGTTTGCCTTCTACTATTGGCTATACCTTATGGTAGAGTTGTCTAAAGCTGCATACATTTTATGCTGACACAGGATGTTCATTGTCAGTGAATACTTCTGTTATAAACTGTGTGACACCAATGGGTGTGAGGCACTGGAATTAAAGGGTAGATTAGATATACCACTGAGTGCTCCAAAAATCAGTATCCCAATACTATTTTTTTTATGATCAGACATGTCACAAGTTTTCTGTCTTATATCCCCTATCTGTGTGCTAACCAAATATACCCCCCCCCCTTTTCCCTGCCATTATACAGAAGTACCCGCTGTGGTTTATGCTATTCTTTTGTATGTTTGGATTTGTATTAGTTACAAATTAGGCATATGCACATTGTACATATACAAATCAAGTGACAGATTTTGGGTTTTTCTTTTAACAGTCAGAGGATGCTCCTGTTGATGACTTTTCTGAACTGCTCTCCCAGTCTGCTCTAGGAATGAGGTAATACAAAAAGATGACATGACATTTTACAGCTCTTCCTTGAGCAAGCAGCACAAGGATAGGTGTTTAGCTGTTAAGTGTTTCGATACTTCCTCATCTTTGCGGCTCTGGGCGGGGGCCCAAGGTCAGATCTCCTCGTGGCATCAATTTCTGGATAGCAAATGGTCCCCTGCAGAGGCACATGCCAGTGTCTTAATTTTTGTACCCAGGGGGCCAGAGTGGCACCGATTCAAAGTCACCACGAACTTACCTGGCGGTAGGTAGAAAGGTGGCCGTGAAAATGAGGAAGTACCAGTTTTTCTTTTTTGAGGTAAATTAGTATGAATTTCGTGGTGCCAAGCACAATTGAGATTATTAAAGTCCCTTTAATACAAAGGTAGTCATTCTATATTAAATGACATTTAATTTTCTATTGTCAAAATGATAAAATAACATGAGATCACCTGTGTGTCTTGGATATGTTTGCCCAAGACCGAAAATAATCAAAATACTACAGGAAATATCTTACTCCTTATTAGCAGTCAAGCTATGTATCTAAGGAAAAGTAAGGTTTACTACAGTCTAGTGGTTTTAAAGCTATAAATAACTGCAAATAACTTGTAGTTTTATTAGCTACATGGGATAGTTTGCTTGATTAAGGCTTTTTTACATGGTGCTTATTCCATTCCTTCATCCCTTGTTTGGCAGATGTGTAAGGGACCGGATCCACCTTTACATCTGGTACCCGTCTTACACGTGCACTTTCATGTGCACTACCAGATGCCGTAGCTATGTTTTGATTTTCTACTTTTATCTGGCAAGGTAGATGTCTGTGTAGGTTCCCTCCATGAGAATCCAACAGAGAAGAATAGAAGATGTCAATAACAGGAAATAAAATAAGAAACAAAAAATGATTATGTGCAGGGATATATTAAGAACAAAAAATTGGAAAGAAATAACTTAAACCACACACACTTATTCCCATTCCTTGCAAAATTATGATCTAGTGGTTAAAATGTATTGTGAAAAGTGATCTCATTGATTCAATTGCATGACTTTCCAGGGATAAATAGATATAGTTTGCTGTAACTACATTTGGGTGGAAGGGGTTAAAGATGCCACTCTGTAATAAAATGTTGATTATCAAGGAAGTGGTAATATCTACTATACTCATCAAATATGCAAGTAAAATATTGTCTTGATTTTTTCAGTGCAACGCGCAGAAAACCAATAAAAGGTGCAGCAGGACGTCCCATTCAGTTCCGGTATGATGACATTGCTACCAGAGCAAGGATGCAAGAACAGACAAAGGACACAGTGAGCGAATCAAAACCACGACGCTTGATCTCGGTGCCCCTTCAGATTCTCATCTTTATCTTGGTGTCTTTTATTGTCCTGGTCATTCTTTCTATGGAGAACAGCCCAGAAAATCCATTTAAATCCCTCACAGAAGATGTTGAACTAGAGCAACCTTAATAAATAACCTACATCACCTAATCAAGCAACTTCCTGCCCAAGGAACACATAGTGGCTCTTTTCTAAGTCCACTGTGTAATATTCCCTGTTTCTATTTAGTGTTAGTTTCACATACGCTGTCTGGTTCTTAATGATATGTGAGCATATTTGTTATAAACAAGTGGCAATATTGGTGATGAAGTAGGTTCAAGATTTAAGTGTATTTTAGTGTGTCAAAGTTTAAACACACTGCATGGTGCAATGCAAATATGATCTTCTCTTGCAAAGTGGTTATAGATACAGAAATCACTATTTACACATGAGAGAAACTGAGAACTGCCTGCTGCTCCTGAGCAAGGCATGCTTGATAAGTTAGCTATCTTGCATTTAAATCAGTTACACAAGATACTTGTGCTAAAGCTCTCTCCCTCTGTAATACAGTTTACCCATATCAGATAGTCACCTAAACCTGTGAATAGAAGCCACTAATATGTTTGAATACTGAAACTGAATTTTATGATCACTTAAAACACAGTGGAATCGGTTGTACTGTTACTGGACTCTCCTGATTTCCGTCACTTGTCATTAAACGTGAACAGCAAATACAACGTTGCTAGAAGCCTCACACTATATAGTTACCAAGCTTGAGTAAAGTTGTCTTGTTCTACCATTTTTGGTTCTGCATTGTGCAGAGGTACTCTGGTAACTGTGTTCATCTACACATTATTTTTGTCTTATTTATGTTTTGGTTTTGTCATGTAAGTGTTAAGTTATTGAATTCAGTGTTTAAATAAAGCATGTGTTTATTTTCATCCTTTTTTGTTTTGAGTTATTTATGAGACTATGAATAATTTCTACTGTACATCCAGAAAACATTTAAAATAACTTACCAGAGTGGAGCAGTCTACTTCTTAAAAGTAATTCATATGTTTATTAAAGGATCCATATGAAACCAGGTCTTTGGTGTTCCAGCTTCATGTCTCCCTAGTGAGGTGCTTCGCTCCCCCTTCCCTAACACAAAATCCTTCCATTGTTTTTAGCACAACTACAGTGTCCCTTAAAGCTGATACCATGCAAAACATGGTATAACATATACGGGCCTGTATGGATAATAAAATATAATTTTTACATAACCTGAGGCTGAAAGAGGATCATTAATAACAGAATTATTATAAAATATAACAGACAATGTACATTTGGCCACAAGAATGTAAATATTGTAAATGAAAGCCAAGGTTGTTACATCTGGTGGATGAATTGTAACTGGTTCACACTGTAAATATTTATAATAGTATTGCAACTATGATGAATGAAGCCTGGCGGTATCATAAAGATCACGTGACAATGCTTACTGACAATGCTTACTACAGCAGGGTAGCATGGAACTCATGAGAGGACACAAAGCTGATAGGATGGCCGTAAGCACATGACCTTCTTGTATATTTTTCTTCTTTGGCTCATGAGAGACAAACATATTGTGATGTGAGTGACTGGCATGGCTCCCTATGACAGAGGGACTGTCTCACTTCACAATCAATCAGGCTGCGCTGCAATATGGTGGATGTGGATATAAATTAAGTGCAGGGAACAACACATACAGTCTAAAGTGAAACATGCGTCAGCATGGCCAGGCGCAGCATGATCTTTCTATAATATCATTATTATTATTGATTTAAACTGGTGGTTAGGATGGGAGGCTTCCACTAAATTCCCATATTAAACGTAGAAGGGTTCTTATATTTGGGGACAAGGCTTGGATCTGGCAATGCTGCATGAGACTTACCTTCTAGCGGAAGAGGTTGCTAAGTTGGGCTACCAAGGGTTCCTAGTATTGTCTGCTGTTCCTTACGCCTCCTGGGCTCGAGGGGTAACTAATCCTTATCCACAGGGGACTACCATTCACTCTGGGCATGTAGTGCTGCAACACTGAACAATAAAGAAACCTTTTGGAGTACTCTGTCTGTGCCATGTATCTCTATCGCAGGCTTCCACTCTGACTTCCACAGTCACACTAATGGAAGTTCAGTCTGCTATTTTCCATCTCAAGCTTCTGAAAGCTCCTGGCCCGGATGGCAAATTCTAGCCGATGAAATGGCCCCCTTTTGTATCCTACAACATTCTGATTCCCCACCATATTTTAATTCAGTTTAATTCAATATCCCACCTCTTTCTCGGTCTTGCTCATGGCTTGCTACCGCTGGCCCTAAACGCAGGTTATGGGAAAGGGGCTCTTTTCGGAGCCTTTTCAGGTGCAAAAGGGTACTCACCAAGGCTGTCCTCCCTCCTGTTTGCTCTGGTGCTGGAACCATTGGCGATAGTGCGGCACCAGGCAAGGACATTTCATGGTATCATGGGGGCACAGAGTTGAAGGTGTATTTGTATTTCTTTGGAATGGGCGCGAGCCTAGGAATACCAGATGTCCAACTGTTCGCCTTTGGTGCTTTCTCCGATTTGGTTCCTTGACAAATGCAACTTGAATCATGACTTGGAAAATGGACTGGGAGACTTCACCGCTACTGTGCCAATCAGGAGCATTTCCTACAGCAATGTCTGCTTGGTAGGTCTTGGTCACCTTCTAAACATCTCACTGTTGCCGCCATGGGAGCGCATGCTCCAGTGGCCTCTGTTTGGGCGTGTGTCCCTATGTCCACAGTTGTGGTGCCCACCATGTGGTCTGGCTGCTTGCCCATCCTGGCACGCCAGCGTGGTCTGTTGCCCCACTAAAAGTTACTGCAGTGCGATCATAAAGCCTTACTCCCCATACCCAGGACCCTACCTTAACCCTTATCCACCAGGTGCTCTCAATCTGATCCACTGTCAGAAGTAAAGTCATCCATTTCCAAATAAAAATTTACTTTCATTATCCATTATGGAATAGTGGGCAGCTAGGGAGATTGCATTGGTAAGGTGTGTAACAAGAGAGTGTATATATTTGGAAATGGAATAAGCTGATAGGTTGAAAAGCCAGAACATGGGGACAGACAGAGCTGCTTCAAAGTCATATTATTTGAGAACGGTTTATATTTTCGTCTTTTGAATATTGGTCATGTTTACAACTTTATTGTAAACGTTTAAAATCAGATTTTTTAAAACTTATTAGAAAAATTTACAGAAGCACGGTCATTCTTTGTATTTTATCTTGTAAATGGATGAATGGATGCTTTTTTATCCATGAAAATGAATCAGTTGGATCTGTGCAGTAGGATACCCAGCTTGATAAGACTTTTGCTTACAGGTATAATATTCCTTAATGTGAGAGTACAGCTGCAACTGTATTCACTCTGGGAGAATGTTTGGTCCTCAGTGGTGGTCGAAAAGGAAGAGATTTCTCATCTCTTAAGCTGGCCATACACTATAAGATAAATTGTTCCAATCTAAGCATTTTTCAAGAGTGGGTAAAACCATGTTGAATTGCAGGGGAGGAAAATTGAATTAATTGTAATCAGTATTACAGGTGAGAGATGATGTATCATAGCACAAGTCTAATAACAGTGTAACAGTAACGCTGGTCAGTATCTGTGTGCAACATGCAAAAATAAAGTATTCTACCTGCATGCAAACACTGACATTCATTTTACCTCCCCTGCAATTCATCATGGTTTTACCCACTCTTTAAAAATGCTTAGATTGGAACAATTTATCTTATAGTGTATGGCCAGCTTTACTCTTTGCCATGATTTCTCTGTCGAATGAGCATCTATAAATATATAGATGTCACTAGATTTATATCTATCTATCAATCAGTCCTGGTCTTTGATTTACGAAATGGGGTGGGAGGCAGCATCTGGAGCAGAGGTGGCGCCAAAACATGGGGTAACATCCTTGTTTTTATTACTTAAGGGGTGGTGGGACAGTTGGTTGTGTATTGTCAAGTTATTGCACTATTTAACCGTGAAGAAAACTGCATAGCAGTTGAAACGCAGATAGATGGATAGATTCCATATCCTAAAGGCAGTTCAGATTTTTACCTCTTTGAAGGTGGATAAGGTGGAGGGGCAGTAACTAGAGTCTGCCAGGAATGTTATTTCTAGTGTTAGAGATTCCTCTGTAGATCAGAATATGGATGACCTGATTTGGGGTATTCAGAAAAATCAGGTCATTTTATGACACAAACCACTCATCTCAGTAAAGAGACATGACATCCCCTTCAATCTAGGGGATTTTTTCACTTGGTGGTTACTATCATTAACTTCTTCAGATTGGCATGTATGAATTAATTTGGACTTTGCCCACACTATTCAGGCACTGTTGAGGCATGGAATGTCAAAGATACAAGATGCTCTTTGGGTGTCTTAAATCCCACACTTTTACTTAAACCAAAATATCGCACTCATACATCCTTGCTATTTAATGTGGTCTGGTGTATCGTATCATTTGATGAGCTCTGTCAGTGTTTAATGGGCGGTGCTCTTAAAACTCTTAAGAGGTTTCGTTCAGCCAGGTTGCTTTGCGGTTGTCAGTCCACACCTTTGCTAAGTTTGATATGGAAGCTAGTCTTGAAGAGCCATAAGGGCAGCTTTCTGATATGAGTGGAAAAGGGCAGTTCACCTTTTACCTATAAGGTGGTTGACTGGTCTGTGGCATTACACATACAGACTATATTATGTAATACAAGTCATTGGACCATATCCATACCCCCATGCATAATCTGTACACACAGAGGTTTGTAGTTCCACACTGAAGAGATGAGTAAACTTCCCTGCCACTCCCCTCTCTTGTCCTAAGTTCCAGACACATGTCCAACGTCTCTGCACAGATTTTATTACTGCCCCTCCTTGTGGGTCTACCACCTCTTTATACAAACTTCCTAACATACAGAACACTTGAGTTACGCATGCTACTTACATATATTGGGTGCAAAGTCTGGTCCAACTGGTCCAATGACTGCTATCATTATCGCCAGTCAGCTTGTAAGAATTTTTCAGGGTTTATATTCTAATATTTTGATGGCTTGCAACCTCGAATACATAAGAGCAGATAAATTATCAGAGGGCAGCTCTAACTTCTTCAATAAATGTACACATTGCAATACAATAGGTGGACAGGGGCATTTGAAAGAGAAGCAGCATTGCAGGTCTGGACTGCTCTTAATTTGTTTGTTGTTTTGATGTGGTCTACCAACCAAAATCTAACTCTTGTGGCTAGATTTACTAAACTGAAGGAAAGGAAAATGGAGATGTTGCTTATAGCAACCAATCAGATTCTAGCTCTTTCCTGATACATTCAACAGAATGTCTGACTGGTTGCTATGGGCAACATCTCCACATTTCCATTTCTGCAGCTTTGTAAATATAGGCTTTGGCTTCTTAAGGTAGTATATAGATGGATTGTCCTCCAATGACCATGACTGAGTATACAGTATGTCAATATATTATGTTTTTACATTGATTATTTTTTTATTTTGCTATTTATAACTAATCCATTAGTATCTCTATTAATGTCTTGTTTTAATTATCTGCCTTTATACATAAAGATGACACAGAACATACAAGCACATAGTGATAGCAGGTAGAGTGAAGTGCATTGATTTTGCCAATAGGTGTAACCTATCATAGTTACTTGCTCTATTTATGTGTGAATGTTCTGCAGCACTGGTATCTCTAGGCTGCAGGCTATTTCTTGGCTCCTCAATGTGTCTGGCTATTGTCTTCCTCCATAAACATTCACACTTTCAATGACATTTATTACAAGGCTTTTAGCAGTTTTAGTACAAGGACCAGACTGAACACAGGCAAGTATCCCTAGCCTCATACGTCATAGTTTGAACTGGAACAGGCAGGAACAAATAATTTATTGGATCACTATGAAAGTAACCAAAAAACGTTCAGTGGTCTGAGATACAAGAGATTGCTAAACACATGCAACATTGCGTGAGTTAAGCCCCCATCCCCTCCCTGTGCTAGAAAACCCATAGGTGCTACTTCTAACGCTGTTATTGAAAGTAAAATAACTAGACACTAGATTTACAAGCTGAGGGAGGGGAAAGAAGAAAAGTGGAGATATTGCCCATTTCAATCTAGCTGACATACTCTAGAACAGTGGTTCTCAAACCTATCCTCTGGACCCCCTAACAGTGCATGTTTTCCAATTCTGATTGGGTGCTATGGGCAACATCACCACTTTTAAGTTAAATGTGTCCTTTATAAACAATGATTTTTCATCTTGCTCTGTCTGTCAGACCCCAATAAACCTTTCTTTTATTTCTGTAAAGCAAATCGGTTTTCTTCCCTTTTCACTTTCTGGAGCTGTACTATTGACCTTGCCTCTTTATTCATATGCCTAGATCACATCGGGCCATGTTTAAGATTTTAAGATGATATGTAGAACATAAAGTTATCAGTCCCAAGACAAAATGCTAATTTTATAGAAACTTTGCATCTTACAAAAAGTATAACCAAAACCATTAGCAGCCTCAACTACACGGAACAATGAAGGGTAAGACCAGTGGTGGGATTCAGCCGGTTCTATAGAACCGATACCTAATGCAGGTATCGGCTCAGCGAACCGGTTGTTAAAGTGTGGGCCCACACCACCTTTTCTATCCAAGTACCGAGCCGATGCTCGGTACTACAATACAGTGTGTGGGGGGAGAAAAACTCTGCATAATTAGTGCAGCCGCTGCAGCCTGACAGCCTGTAACGAGCAGTGTGTCAGGGACGCAGCTCCTTCCTCCCATGTGACTGACAGCGTGACCCCCAGGTCACTCAGC